>PVIA01003644.1:0-161762 GCA_004024845.1 Tonatia bakeri | reverse complement strand
TTCCTCTTCCCCTTCTGGTACCCCTATAATTCGGATGTTGGAACGTTTAAAGGTGTCCTGGAGGTCCCTAAGCCTCTCCTCAGTTTTTTGAATTCTTGTTTCTTCATTCTTTTCTGTTTGGTTGTTCCTTTCTTCCTTCTGGTCCACTCCATTGATTTGAGTCCCAGTTTTCTTCCCTTCACTATTGTTTCCCTGTGCGTTTTCCTTCATTTCTCTTATCGTAGCCTGCATTTGTTCATCTAATTTACGTCCAAAGTCAACCAATTCTGTGAGCATTCTGATCACCAGTGCTTTGAACTGTGGATCTGATAGGTTGGCTATCTCTTGGTCACTTAAAAAAATTGGTTCTGGGGCTTTCAAATCTGTTTGAGCCATCTTTTTTATTTTCCTTTGGTCTGTTTGCAGCTGTTTCGTAAGGGCGGTGGAGCCTTAAGTGTTCTCCACGGCGGGGCACCCCAGTTGCTGGGTTGTGACCTTGTATGTGGGGGTGGGGTCTGAGAGGGAACAATAGTGCCTGCTCCGCTCTCTCTAGGACTTCCGTCCCCTCCACTGCCTCCCACAAGCAAATTGGGCCCTTCCAGTGCTGGCTCCCGGGCGGGTGTGCTTCCCCAAGAAGTTTCCTGTGAGGCTGAGAGAGTCTCCCAGCCTCAGCTCCCAGACAGGGCTCTTAAGCTTTGAAATGCGGCGGCACTGCCCGTTTTCGCTTAGTTTGCTCGCGAATGTGTGGCTGCGGACAGCCAGCTGTCTTGAGCCCCTCACTGGGTCTGTTAGTTGCCTCCCGAGCCCAGGGTCCGCCACCAGTCCGTCCGCTGCTGTCTGTGCCCTGCATGCCTGCCAGCCAGCATTTCTTCCTGCCAGGACCCCTCAACCCCTCTCCGCAGGCGTCCGACTCCGCTGCTCCTTACGGTCTGGATGTACTGGAGTCCGACTTCCGTTCAGTTCATTTCCCTCTGTTCTGGTTGTTTTCTTGTTTCTCAATTTTTGTTGTCCTTAGTTTTGGTTGCACGAGGAGGCACAATGTGACTGCCTATGCCTCCATCTTGGCCAGAACTCCTTCTCAGTATTTTTTAAATTTATTTTTGTTTGGTTTTATCTTGTCTTCCTATTTCTGAGTAGGTATCTTTTTACACCTGAGTTGCTTAAACGTACCTATTACTCATAACGCCACTTCTTTGAGAATTCTCCCAGTGTTTTTCCAGTATACTTATTGTGTTTAAATGTGCGAGCCCTCTGGAACTTATTTTGTGTCTGTGAATTGTGTGGTCAGAATTTACTGATAAGTTTCCCGGAATGCAATGCAGTCTTGACCGCGTTATCACTGGCTATGCAGCTCTTTCTGAAAGTGGTTTTGACAAGGGAGGGCACAGACGGGCCTACACAAAAGTTGGGGATCCCGACTACAGTCCAGTGGAACAAAGACACTTTTGTCAGGCGGCAGGAGGGCCACGTTCACCCTAAAGACGGGCGGCTCCCAGCTCCTGCGGGGCGGGTCCCTCACCAGCCACTGGAAAACAAGTCACGGAAAGCCAAGCCACAGTCCTCACTGGCTGCGAGGCCAGCGCTCACCAGGCCCAGAGCAGCCAATCCCCGCGGGGTGCGGCGGGTCTTCCTCTGGCCAGTCCCTAACCCAGGAATAGCAGACTGGCTCCGCCCTCCCATCACGCCCTTTCAGCTTCATCTGACCGCCCATTGGCGAGCAAGATCCTGGGATCGCAGCACTGATTGGCGGATGGCTCTCACGTGGCTATCTTGGCAGGAACCTCGCCCCCTGCACCCTCCCTCCTCCCGAGAGCTAGAAGCCCCGGAGCCGGGAGAGGACGCTCCACCGAGTTGGGCAGCGAGTCAAGGACCCCGGGAGAATGATTAGCGGGGAGCCTTGCCATGTGGAACCCTTAGCCCGAGGCCTTCCAAGTCCAGCCAGAGAGACCCCAGATGCTCTCATCCTGAGGGGACGCAAATCCCTTCAGCATCGAGAGGTCCGCGTCCACTAACCCGGAGGACCCCACATCTCGTAACCCCCAACAATTACACCCCCAAACAGCCTGAAAACCCCAGTTCCCCTCCGCTCGGGGTACCCTTCCTGCAGCTCTCCCAGAAAGACCAAATTTCCCCAAATTCAGAGACCCCAAATGCCGTCGTCCTGGAAACTAACTCAGTGGTGGGGACCCGGAAGCCCCTCGATGAGATGCCCCAAATCTCAGCCGCGTAAGTGTGATCCTCTCCCCCAGAGACTCTGAGTGTCCTCCGCCCGGAAGACGCAGATCGTGTCCTGAGGGACCCCAAGCCTGTCAGCCTGAGAGACGGCGGTCTGCCAGAGACTGCGCCTGCGTCTCATGCAGGCTTCTCCAGACCCCCGGGGGCACCTCTGGGCCCTTCCCTGGGAGAACTGCGTTTCCTGTGCCGCCAAGGCCCACCTGGCCGACGGGGCCCTCAGACGCCCGAGCCTCAGCCTGCAGAGGGAAGGGCGGGAACAGGGCTCCCCCAGCGGGCTACTCTGCGGGCAACTTGGGGCATCCAGACCCTCCGCCGGCAGGGCACCGCGTCCCCCTCTCCCGGGCCCTGCCAACAGGGAGAAAGGCGTTCGGCCCTCTCAGAGCCTTCTCCTAACACAGACACCTCGGACTCCGGGCTGGGACACCAGGAACCCCGACGGGGTCCCGCAGGAGCACCCTGAGGGAGACTGCGGGCGGGGGGGGGGGGGGCGCTGACGCATCCGGTGAGCTGAGGGGCCCGCGGGGATTGTGGGGACAGAGCTCCGCAGACGCCCGGCCCTCGGGGTGACCCTTCCTGTGCGCGTGCAGAGCGCTGGTGAGAGAGACGAGACAAATCCTGGGCCACCTGGATGAGGTGAGGTCAACAGGTCTCTGGGTGCCAGAGGGGACTCTCATCTCCCACAAGCCCATATATCTTTCCCTCTCATGCCTTGTTCAGTGGTCTCCCTTAATCCTTTTTTCCTCTTTTTCTCCACACAGTGTTCTTTCATCTCAGAGGACATTTAAGAAAAAAGTATAGCATATGTCCTCAAAATATAAACCTCTCTGCTAAACACAATATGGGCACTGGAAAGTACTTGAAGAACCTACATTCATCAAGGACACTGGATTACACTTTATCAAATGAACATTAATTAAGCACTTATATTCCATTTTAGGTGAAGGAATACATTACTTAAACAGATCACACAACCCATGTCCTTATGGAGGACTTCTTGCAGACAGACATAAAACAATTGCTTTTAGAAACATTTAACTATCATTTCCAAGAAGTGCACAGTGTCAGGATAGCACAAACCAAGGGTGGCCTAAACCTGTGAGGGCAGCAAACCATCCCGGCCTCACTTCTAACTACAGCTGGGCTCTGAGGCCTGCAGAGGGATGGTCATGAGCCCCTTTCCTGAGAGGGGCTCTCTTTTATCAGGGTTACCTGACTGTAAATCAACTACCATTGTTCTGTTTTAACTAGGACAAAAAGACCTCCAATTTTCTATGGTCACCTTGGGCAGGCAAGTGAATGGTACCCTAAATAAAGTGTAGGGGGCGTGGAGAAAGGCCTGTCAAGAGAAAATAGACGTGGGCTGAGTACTGAATAATTAGTAAACTAATTTAGAAGCAGAGCCCTAGATCAATCACCAGGTTCTGTGGTGTGAGACAAGTTGATTTAGAGTCTGGAGAAGCCAGAGATCACTGGATATTATGGCCAGTCAGGGTGGAGTTTAAATCTAGAACTGGGTTTTAGAAAATGGTATTAGGCAGGATTATCATTTCAAACAGGACTTGGAGACAGGAGTGCACATGACATGCTGACAGATGCTCAGACACTGAACAGAAGGTTCCCCAAGAGCATTAGGGGCAGTGGCCAACATCAGAGCCTGATGGCCTTTTTTTTTAAAGATTTGATTTATTTTTTAGAAAGAGTAGAAAGGAGGGAGAGAAAAAAATCAGCGTGCAAGTGAAGCATTAATCATTTCTCTCTGGCACACCCCCACTGGCCCACAACCCTGGCGTGTGCCCTGACTGGGAATCAAACTTGTAACCTTTCAGTTTTGGTACAACACCCAACCTACTGAGCTGCACCATTCAGGCAGGGCACATTCATTCGTCACTTCAGTGAATTGTCACGTAAGATCCTTTTTTCCCCCGCTGACATGCACTAAATTGTCTTCCCCAAAATGAACACGAGATGGCAGCACAGACCAACAGACGGAAGGCATATCCCATTAATGGCTTGTCTGAAAGGTTCATTGGCTTTTTAGGATGAGATACAATCACAGGCACACTTTTCATTTTCCCCCAACAACATGACTGCACAGAGTCGTCACTGTTGTGTTCCACCGCCCTCTGCCACCTTACAGACAACTCCACCATTCCATCATCACACACCATCATTCTCTTTTAGATGACAGAACTCTTCCTGGTTCCTTCTGCGGTCTTCCAGGGAATGGAAACTTCTCTCCACAAAGAAAACTTCGGAAAGACAAACTAAATGGCCGTGCAAGGGTGCAAGGGGTGGTGAGCACCACAGATAAATCACGACTGTGCAGCCAGACTGGAACCATTTTTCCCTGATCACCTAAGAGAAATGTGCACTCTCATCTTCTCCTGAAGCGTATGTGACTTCTGCTGAAAAATTCCAGATTCCTTCCCTTCAGTGGAGCTTTCAGTTGGTCTGATGGGGAGCAGTACCTGTTGTGAGTAACCTCTTTGCTTTCCACAATGAACTCCTTCTGCAGCACTCCCTCCTGAATCCACCACATAAACAACCTCACCTCCTTTGGATGAAGACCACCCTTTGGTGGGGCGAGGGATGGTCCTTTTGTTTGCCCACAATCTGTCCTGTTCCACATTGTCCTAACACAGCAACAACCCATCCCCTACTCATAATGTCACCTGAAAACACAACATATCCCTTACATTTCACTGGACAAATGCATGTGGATATTCGGTCAAGAAGCACCCCACACCACCCCACTTAACTTCTGTGACACCCAAATGTGGAAGCGGTAACGTACCAGAGCTGGTGCAAACAATTTTCAAAGTCCGATTAGGATACTGTGAGTATATTGCCCGTCTTTCTCGTGTCGTAACGTGATCTGTCCTCACTTAACATCTGCCCTTCATGGCTCTCCACCTGGTATGGGAGACCCCTGGGACAACTGCACAGGAGAAATCTCTGGTGTGACACTTGGCAATCCACTTCTGACACGTCTTCTCAGCACCTTCTCCATACACACGACAAAGCTTTTTTCCCTTACACAGTTGCGCTTCTACCTTTCTGGAAATGACAAAGCCTAATGTGCCAAAAACATTACTTATGCTCATCCACCTTCAGTGTGAAAATGGCCACACAAATATTCACCACTTTTGATGAGTTTTTTTTTTTAACGTGAGCAGACACAACATGTCTCATGATAGAGTCTAAAATAATGGTTTCAAAGAATTTTAATGGTAAGTACACGGGACTGGAGTCACATGACAGGCATGAGTGAGAGCAAAAAATATTTGTGGAATAACTGAAAGCAATATTCAACCAGCATCACAGCACTGAAACCTTATATGTTTTTTCACCTCATAGCACTTAGGCTGACAGTCACTGAGAATGGATGAATAGAAACTTCTGTCATTCAGGACTTCTGAAATGGACTCCCAGAAAACCTCTGAAGTGAGCCACCATTGGAATTACAAAATAACTTGAACTCAATGATAAGTGAAGATGCTCTATACCAAAACTTGAAAAGAAGTCTTCAACCTTGAATGCTCACATTAGAAACACAAGCTGGAAATGGACACATTGTGGACCCTTATGAGGAACCTGAAATAGTAAACAAAGTCCAGGCAAACTGGAGGAAATGAGCCTGCAGACATGTCTGGAAGGGCGTGTATATAACATAAAGGCGCTGGCACTTTTTTTTTTTTACCCCTTGGTGGAGAATTTTAAGTAACTGTTACCTACACATTGTTTAAAGAACCTGCAACACACAAAGCAAATTAGAAATGATTTTCAAGCACACTTGGTACTTCTAGAAACCCGAATCTATTACACTACACAGCGAGATCTGAGAAATGTCACATAAAACCCGCTTATTGGTCCCTGGCTGTAAATCTGGAGACTATTCACAAGGTAACTGGACAGTGATGACATCTGGACATTTTCAAATGCACGTGTAAATACCACTGTCATGAAAAGTCACTGATCACTGTAATTGACCACTTTTCCTGCCTCCCTGCACTAAGGTGTCACTCCCCCAAATGGCCACGAAATGGCAGAAGACACCAACAGATGCAATGCATCTACTACTACAGGCCTGGCTGAAAGGTTCCTTCGGTTTTCACCCTGAGATGCAATGACGGGCACACTTTTCACTGTCCACACACAAGAGAACTGCACAGAGTCATCACCATTTTCTTCCTCTGCCCTCTGCCACCTTCATGCAATTTCACCATTCCATCGTCCCACAACATTATTTTCTTGCAAAACAGAGAACTCTTCCAGTGTCTTCTGCAGTCTTCCAGGGAATGGAATTTCTCTCCACAAAGAAAAATTCAGAGAGATGAACTAAATGACTGTGGGAAGGAGCAAGGTCTTCTATCTTTCACATGCAAATTCCCTTTTCTTTGAACCATTAACTTATTTTCTTTATTTCTTCTTTTTTATAACTCTGCATGCATCTTTATCATGTAAACTCAAAAAAACTACTAGACAAGGCATTTTGTCCCACTTGCCTGATTTTTTGACAAAACAACTCTAGTTACAGTATAATACAGTAATTCAAATACCCATTCAGTGACCAGCATTCTCCTGAGTCTAAATTACACAGGACACAAACAGAACAGTACTACATCAAAACAACATACGCTCTAGATATACACTTATAAGTCGATGAATTAGAACTGGCCCCAAAGGGACATTTTGTGGAATGGAGGCATTTTTTCCCCATTCTATCAGACAGAGCTCCAAACACAGGGTACCCTGTTAGGTTCAAGGAAGTGTGCTGTAGCTGCCAGAGTCTAACTCTTAGAAAAACAGGAACAGGGAAATGCTGACAAGGTCCCTGTGAGGCTGAGAGCTCAGCACAAAGTTGAGCGAACGTCCTGCATTCCATGAGTTAGAGACCCTTATCAGATATTTTTGTTTGAACTTCTCCACTGAGCTAAACCCTTCCCCTGTTGCTATGCTGTGCGAGGTTTTTCTAGCAAACTGCTAACTGCCACGTCTGCTTCTGTAAACTTGCTTGCTTGCTGCATGCAAATAAAAGGGCTGGGCTGTAAGCGTTAGGCACGACTCCCACTTGCAGCCTTTTGTTAGGCACCACAAGAGTTCGCTCCCATTTGCAGCCTTTTTTTTTTAGCCACCTTGGGAGTTCGCCCCTGGGCAGGTTAAACTTGACCAATAAAATAACATCTTTGGAAACCTGAAAGTCTCTGGCATTTGTTCTCTCGCTCTCTGAATACAACATACCCAAAACAGACTCTGTAACCCAGAAAGGTACCTTTACCAGATGACCTAGGTCGTGACCCAGGATTTTAACCTGAACCAGAAGCTCAAGGATTCAATCAAATGTGATAAACGAGAAGTGCCGGGAGTGAAGTAGGAGAATCCCCAAGTGAAATCACTTGGCAGCTGCTTGGGATTCTCTGAATCCAAACTCCCAGGGCCTCTCAGCCCAGGCAGCCAATGGGACTCCCCACCAAATACCCAGACTTACCGGAGAGTCCCAAAGTCTGTCTCAGAACGGAGTCGCCAAAATATGTAACCAGAAAAGACACCTGTGTTTGGTTCAGGCTGCTTGTCACTACCAAACCCAATAAGCAATGACAATGATTGGATCTCTATGGGTGCTCTATGCAGATGGCTGACAATCTGAGAAGCCAGGGGGTTCGCACTGAAAAGAACCACCTTCCCTTTTCTTTCCAGACCACACTTTTTATAACAGTGAATAAACAAGGTGCAGTGAGGGCTTTGAGATTCAGGGAGGATTACGTGATAGAAGCTGCAACATTCCAGTCCTGGGCAGTTAGCTCTTCCCAGGGGTGGTGGTCATCGGTCTCTCCCTGGAACACAAAGGTCTGGATACCTCCAGTTATCCCCAGGTGGTAATCTTCAGCAGTGCCCCCAGGAGGTCGGCTGTTTTCCCAGGAGCCAGGACAGGCTTTATCTGTAGTTTCTGAAACAAAATCTTTAACATACACATGACTTGCTATACTTATAACTTTTTACCTTAAGCAAAAATTTTCCAAGTCTTGAGTCCCCTATCACAATGTCATAATTATTAAATAACTAGACAACAATAAACTTTGTTTCTTGTATTCACGACTCTAAACCTACTTTTGCCCCACCCTGTATTGTGCAAACATAAACCACATGAAAATTACATAATAACATGCAGGAGAATTCAGGGTTAGAAGCATGACTAGAGATGGTGAGTGCTTAACATCATAAAGTTTCATTTACACAGAAGATCCAAATTCACTATGTACTTCATGTCATAAAAAATTATATAGAACAGAGACACAAACAAAAATTTATATTCATAATAGATTTAACAAACTTCTCTCATCAGAAATAGAGTATACCTCTTTTAGAAACAAGAGACGACTTCAAGAAATTCAGTAAGGATGTAAGAAACACCATGAGCAGCATAGTGGATTCAACATTCACAGATAATTCACTATGCACAGCTTCTCCTGCTCACCTGCCCTAAGGTGTTATTCCCAAAATGAACACGAGATGGCAGCAGAGATGCATGCCTAGACATTTTTTACATTGACTATATTGTAATGAAGTGTCAAAAAAAATTCAAAGGATTGAAATTACATGAAGGTTCTTGCTCTCATTGTAGATAATCTAGAAATCATTGTAAAGGCCACCAGGAAATTCTTACATTTACAAGTTATGAAATACAATTCTAAATATCCCTCAAATGAATCACAATTGGAGTTAAAAAATAATTTCAACTGAATAACATTTTAAGTGATACACTAAAAACCTATGGGAAAACATAGTGATAAATCTGCACATTAGGGGAAAACAGTTGAAAACTCACATGTTTTGCATCCATATTACAAGCCCAGAAAAATAAAATAAATCCAGACAAAGTAGAAGAATGGAAATAGGCAAGGAGAGGTGTCTGGAAGGATATGTACTTAAAATGACAGCAGCTATTACCTGTTTGGGTGGGATCCTCAATTAATTTTTATTTTTCTATATAATTTAAGTAAGCTGCCACCAAAAAAGGCAGTCTCAGTTTGAGTTAAAAAAAAAAAAAAACAGTACAAGAGAAAAACATGGCATAATTTAAGAACAATAATAACCCAGATGGCTGTGGTGACAACACCAGAGGCCTCTTCTCTGCTCACCCAGCCTGATCTCACTCAGAGGGGCCCCTTTTCCAAAGTTCACTTCTTTGTGTGCAAAAGCCACCAAGCAGAGAAGAAACCACAGGACCAGACCAGAATGGGCAGAGAAGCACTGAACAGCACAGCCTGAGGGGGAACTTGCTCCAGGGCTGCCTCATTCCAGGGCCCCCTCACAGCCAAGACGTTTCACAACTAAGCAGCAGCAGCACTGGGCGGACCCACAGAGGTGCTGCTTCACGATTCACCTGTAACAACACTGAGCTTCCTGACAGCCATGCTGCACTCACAGCCATTAGTACCAAAGTGGAGCTATTTTGCACTGAATAGAGTTTCCTTTCCCACACCCCAACTCTGGAACTCCTGCTGGCATTGAATTGGAGCCAATGACCGTCACTTCACAGATACCAAATGCCACAGACAGACTCAGGACTAGACACAGGCCCTAGACCCCAGGGCAGACCCAAAACCAAAAGATTTCAAAATCCAGCAGACCACACAGTTCAGCTGTAGTATTCACGGAAGCTCGGGAGTTATTTTTATACTCCGCCTCTTCCCGCCGCAGTCACTGGAAGCAGTTGGGAGAGGATCCGAGGCTGGGCTCCATCTGTGCTTTGGCGATTCCAGACCTTTCTCCGGAATCCCTGGTAATGGAGCCCACAGGCCCGTGCTCGCTGGCCGCCTCGAGGGGCCTGGAGCGCTGTCCGAGGTTCCGAAGTCCCCGGCTTTGGGGCTCTGTCCGAGGCTCTGAGCACTGCGGGCTCCGGGCGCAGACACTGTTGCACGTCCATGGGCATCTTCGAGAAGGCTGAGCACCGGGCCAGGGGCAGGTGACACCAGAGCCATAAGTGTTTCTCCTGTCATTTCTCGGAAATGCTCAGGTCCATTTGTACTCCTTACAATTTCCTGTACATTTGCAGGATCATAATCTCTTAACACTAATTCTTCACAGGTTTCTTGCAAAAATTTAGACTTTGCTCCCCTTTCAGTCCCCACAGAAATTCAGATGCCTATCACCAGCCCTTCTCTGCAACCATTTCCTACAAAAATTCAGGACCCCATGCATCTATCCTCACATGCCAATGCAAAGAAAATTAACGCCACCTCCCACCCCTTCTCCCACAACCTCCTGTAATAATAGAAACAGGCTCTCTTGCCAGTCCCTCACTGCTGCCTGTAGCTAAACAGCACAGACTGACTTCTTGGGAGCTTGAGGCCCCACACAGGTGATCATTAGAGACCTCTGGGGTGTGCTTACCTTAGGGACACTCACAAAGCAAGGCCACCTGGGTTTTGGCCAGGAGTACTGTCATTAGTCCAAAGGCAGCCAGGGGTCATGTGGCAGCCCAAACCACAGCTGCCGGCTGGCTACTAAAGGGCACTGCTAGGCTGAACTGGTGCTGGGAACTGGGGCTACCCCAGGCATCATGGGTCCTCTGCAGTGACTTGCCCAGAACTTCCTCAAGCTTCATAATAAAACCTGTGTCACTGGTTTGAATCACTACTTGCTCCTCCGGGTTGCAGTGGAAACAAGTTGTTTTTTTGTTTTTTGTTGTTAAGAGGAAAAAAGATCAGAAGCCGCCTCGGTTCTGGTTTGCAGATCCTGCAAAGAGCCGGTACTTCAACCCCTTCTTTGGCTCTGCTGCCAAGACACTACTACACTCTGATGCTTGAGAGTATCTCTCTAGCCCAGATGAGACAGGGTTGTGTGGGGTGTGTGCTGGGAGGAAGGAGGGGAGCCTCGTGGGGGGTAAGGGGGGTCCTACCTGAAGCTGTGGGAAAGGGGCCTGCTCTGCCCCAGCCCCTCAGCCCCTGCTCCTGGGAACAGACTGGCTTCACAACTCAGCTCAAGCCTTGTAGAGCCCCAGAGGGTGGGTGCAGACACAGGCAGTGCCCCTTGGGTCAGGACCAGTAGAGGGTGCTCCCAAAGTCTGTGCTGCAGGTCCCAGACTAGCGCAGGGGTTTGAACTCGGGACTCCTTTCCTTTCGCAACCTCAAATCTCAATGTCTGTCCCTGGCGGGGGGAAGGAGAGGAAGAGAAGGGTGGGTGAGTGTGACAGAAAGACCGAAAATGTGGTTATCAGTGCTGGTTTCAAGACACCCATTAGCACACCTCCTACTTACTCTCAGGACTTCCTCCGAGTCCCTCACCAACAATCTTTGTTTCCCTTCCACAAGAGTAATTCATACAACCCAAAGCACCTGGTGACACAGTTTGTGGAAAGTGAGTGCCCCTCTCTGCCCTAGCTCCAGGCATCCTTCCCCTACCAGTCAGCTCCCCAGAGGTAACCTGCATTTGTAAACCAGAAACCTATAAAATCTAAATATACAGGCACACATGGATTTCATGTTTCCTACCCCCAAAAAAGAATGCCCTACTTCATCTTGAGTCAATTTTAGTCACTTATATTTTCCTAGAAAGTTGTCCATCTCACTTATAATTTCAAATTCACAAGCTCAAAGAATCACCTTATTATACAGATACACTATATACTATTGCTTTATAAATTCTCATTTTCTCCAAAACTGTCCTTGTACCTTTTATTCCTAGTATTTGTTTTCTCCTTCCTCATCTCCAATTTTTTTAACCAAATATGCCAGAGGGTTATAAAATTTCTTGATCTCTTAAAAGCATAAATACTGTTCTGTAATTTGCTTTATCACTTAGTGTGTCTACAGTATAACTTACAAAAATGTGTCTACATCTGTTATGGAGACATATAACATCTTCATAACGTGAAAGTGCAAGCTAAAGCAGTCAGTGTAGAAGCTGCAGCAAGTTACCCAGGTGATCTAACTAGGGTGACTGACGAAGGCAGCTACACTAAACAACACACTTCCCACACGGATGGCTTTTCATTGGAAGGAGACGCCATCTAGGACTTTCATAGCTGGAGAGGGGGAGGCAATACCTGGCTTCCGAGCTTCAAAGAACAGGCTGACTCTCTTGTTAGGGGCTAATGCAGCCAGTGGCTTTAGATTGAAGCCAATGCTCATTTATTATTCTGAAAATCCTATGGCCCTTAAGAATTATGCTAAATCTCCTCTACCTATTCTCTATAAATGGAACAACAAAGCCTGGATGACAGCTCATCTGTGTGCAATACAGTTTACTGAATATTTTAAGCCCACTATTTGGAACTACTGCTCAGAAATTCCTTTCAAAATATTACTGTTCATTGCAGCATTATTTACAACAGACAAGATATAGAAGCAACCCTAGTGCCTGTCAACAGACGGGTGGATAAAGAAGATGTGGTCCATACACACACAGTGGGATATGACTTGGCCATAAAAAAATAAAATCTTGCCATTTGTGCTAACATGGATAAACCTAAAAGGCATTATGCTGAGTGAAATAAGTCGGAGGAGAAGTGTGGGTAGGGCGGGGCCTGCTCATTTCTCCCCAGGAGGCCAACCTCCCCCATCCCCAGCCCAGGACATTTTTTAAAAAAAGAGGGGACTTCTCATCTCCTCTGGATCTTCAGTTCAGCCAGATGTTCCCTATATAAATGACTTGCTCTGCCTATTCATTTTGGTGGGTGGCCTTCCTTCCCTCCCCCTCCAAGCATGCCCCTCCTTGGTCTGCCCACAGGCTCCATGCTCTGGGACCAATTGGGGCAGGTCCATGGATCTTACCTCCTCCTTCCCATTCTGCTGGTTCTCACTCCAGCTGGCTGTATTGCTTTTAATATTGCACCAAAAGTCTTTTAAATAAAGCTTTTAAAAAACATAGATAACCACTATTATTCATCTATTATTTTATGGGTGTTCTCTCCCCCTCCCTCCCTCCCCCGCTTTCTTGTTTCCCATCCTACCCAATCTGGTGACTATTTCCTTTGAATAAATACCCAAAAGTTATATTTCTCAGTCAACAATATTTAGGCTTTGAATAGACATTGCCAGATTGCACTCTGATTGCACCAACGCATCAATCCATGACACACCCTCCTGAATACTACAGCAATACTATTTTTAAGAACATTTGCCAATAAGAGGCAAATGTGTTTGCTTTCTTCTTTGTGGTCATATCTCATTTGCTATTTATTCCTCACGTTGGCTACTCAGGGCCTCTTTTCTCTATTTTCTTAGTAAGACTTGATCAGGGTTTATCTTGAGTATGACTCTCTCCTTTGGGGAAAATGAAAACTGCAGGAAAAACCAGCAAGGGCAGCAAGCTCCCAACGTGGGCAGCAGGCCAAGTTCCTGCTGCCTGCCCTGCTCTGGCCCTCTACTGCCTCCCTCGGCAGACACTATGTTGAAGGCATCACCACAACAGAAATGGCACAGCAGCATCATCACTGTCCCCCTTCCCACCTTCTTCCACAGGCTCCTTCAGAAGCTGTTTTTACCTTGTCAGAATACAAGTACTTTATAAAAAATACCCAGCCAATATTTCAGCCAAAATACATGTCCCTGAACAGCCACTCTGTCCCGTGTCACTCATGATCACCCACGTCCCTCTGAAATGCTGAAACAGAGCCAGTACCAGCAGGTACCTCCAAGGAGTGCCCTTGCTTGGCTAGCCCACTGAAACACCATGAGCCTGTGCCCATGAGTCTGGGTTCAGTGAGAGCCTCACAGCTTCAAAGTAATTTTGTCTAAAAACCCTTCTCATCTCCCAAATGTGATTCATGGTGGGCAAATTTCCAGCCTGCCCAGACCTGCCAGGTGAAGGGTTCAGTCCCACAGGACTGTCACCAGCCGCACCCACCCCCCAACACACACACATTACAGATGCCAACCCCCAGTCCAGGTTGTCAGCTGCGCCTCTGCCCAGCTGGCTACAGGCTGGAGGCTGTGCTGGCCCCTCCTCGGGTCCCATTCATGTGCTAGAGTGGCTCTCAGAGCTCAGAGAAACACCCTCTTCCCTAGATGACCGTTCACTACAAAAGGGCACAATCAGGGGCAGCCAGAAAGAGGGATGCCCACGGAAGGCACTCTCCTCACATCTTCATGTGTCCTCCAACCCGGAAGCTCTCGGAACCCAGACCTTTGGGTTTTTACAGAGGCCTCATTACACAGGCCTGATTGAGTACGTCACCTGTCACTGGTGACTGAACCCAAAAGTCACTTCTTAACAAAAGACACCTTTATCAGCCTCAGCACTGAGGACATTCCAAGGCTTCTAGGAACTCAGTGCCAGCAGTAGAAATGAAGACCAAATACAGACTTCCTGTCATAAATCGTAACATCTCACTTGCATGCTGCACTGGCCCTGCATGCATTCCTTCCTTCCTTCCCTCCCTCCCTCTGCAACCACTGGCCAAGTGTCCACCCATCCGCGGGGCCTGGTGCGGGGTGCTGTGGTACAAACGATATGCAGTCTCCACCCTGGAGGATGTAAAGATCAGGTGGCAATGCAGGGATGTAACCATAGTGCAGTAAGAGGCAGAAGGAGCTCCCAGCATCGGGCATCAGTACTGCCTTCACCTGGGGGCAGGCCCTGGGCCTGGTGCTGCTGGGGCTCCAGAAAGTCTGGAAGCTCCTCAAGGACATGGTCCGTCTGTCACAAAGTGCACGGTGCCGTCCATGCTTCTAGACTGTGAACATCACAGAGTGCTGACAGGCCCAGCCCGTGAAACGGAGGCAAGGGGCAGCAGGGGGCACAGAGAGGACGTGCAGCAGGCAGGGTGCTTCCATGCACCAGTAATCTTGTGCAGCTCCACAGCAGACTCATGATGGGAGGTGGTCTTTCTGTTTGCATCTTGTTAAAATCCCTCCTTGCCGACGAGGGAGCATGGAATGGGGTCCCAGCTCTGGCTCTCTGGGTGCAGGCAGGGATGCGGTACAGATCGCCTGGGCCCTGGCACACGGGGAATTAAGGGAGAGAAGAGGGCAGCCAGCATCTTGAATGCTGTGAGAAAGGCCACATCTTTCCCAGTGGTTGTCATGCTGCCATGGTGACACCCAGTTAAAAATAGTACAGGCACAAGCTGAGGAGCTCAGCAGACACTGGGAGAGTTCCTACGGCCAGGAAGAATGAGCCACAGGATACACTCCCTCCCAGGACAGGTGCCCCTTACAAAGGGGGTGCATCCATTTTAGGGAGTCTGTAGATTTTCCTGTGAGGGGAAAGGTGGGCCCAGCACATCGTGCAGGAAAGCTGTAAGCTGGCAGACAGAGCCGGACTGTCAGGGCAGCCCCTCCCGGCCTTCCTGCCCCTCCAGGTGCCCCTCACCCTGCAACTACCGCATGCACCTCCCACTAGACTCTGCAGAGGGACCCTGTTCACCTCCATTGCTGTCTGCAGCTTAACTTTTAGTAGATGTCTCCTCTGTAGGGACTGAGTGAGTGCATCGATCTTGAAAATGATCATGATGAACTCCTGTTTTGAAACATCTTTTAGTATTTCTGACACACGGCACTAGCAGGCCCTGATTCGTCTGTGTCCACTAGACTCGTGTGCCCAGCACCACCAGGCTGGGTCTTGATGTCTCAGGGAGCTCGACACCCACCTTTTACGGAGATTCAGAGGCAGCCTTGTCCTGAGCTGCACACTTCCACCTGCTGAATGCTCCGGCCAGCATGTTCGCTTTGCTAGCTCTTCTCATCTAGAGATAGGGATCGACTTCAACTGAGCTTTGTCGAGTTGAAACGACTGTTTTCAAGAGATGCTCACACAGGCTTTCGGGTACCTGGAGGGAGACAAGGGCTGTGCTGGCAGCTACAGTTCCGGAGCCCTGGTGGAGGGGAGTGGCTGATCAGCATCCCCGGTCCGTCCTGCAGCGCCATGAGCCGTGTGCGTCAGCAGCCCAGCGCACCCATTGGCACTCGGCCCCTCACAGTCCCAAGAGGTGATGGGTATTGTCAGTGTCATCGTACCCAGAATAGGGCCACACACACACAAGGGTCCCGGGCTGGACTCTGCTCATGCCTACTGAAGCCATGAGCGAGAGCCACCCTGGTCAGCCAGTCTGACCACCAGCATCCCCCAGGAAGTGGCAAGTCAACTAGGAGGGCTCAGGTGGCTGCCCCAAAATATGCCAGTGTGGCACGTGATTCAGATGCTTCTGAATCAAACTTACTTGAGAAACAGCCAGTGTAGAAAAACACTCTGTCCCTCCTCTGCCTCCCTGAGAGGGCAGAGCCTACGGGGCCAGCAGGGAGGGAAGAAGGGGGCAGCACAGGCCCACATGCAGGAGGGGCCAGGGCAAGAAGCCCAGGAGAGGCTGAGGGGCACGATCCGGTCCCATCAGTCACAGCAGACCCCCTGCCCCAGACCGGACAGGGAGAGGAATGCTGGGACAGGGCAGCAGCCACTCGTCCGCCCCCCCCAGTCCCGTCGGGTGGCGGTCAGGGATCAGGCACAGTGAGGTGCTTCTAACTGCTCCCCATTAGACATCCAGGAAGGAACTGGGGAGATGTCCAAGATGGGACAGGGTAGGAGGACACTGAGCTCACCCCTCTGGGTGAGCACACCCCACACTCGGGGATAGACAGCAATTGCTCCTACAGGGGCAATGAAGGGCTGAGCAACAGAGACACGGGGGTGGCAGGAGCTCCAAGCGGGGTGGCCGGCCCACCTGCAAGGTCCCCACAGGGCAGGGCGGTCGAAGCTACATCGCCTAGAGCCCTCAGTCTCTGAACAAGGGAACCCCAGGGACAACACAGTGTCGCCATGGCCACCAGCCTCTCTGCTCAGCCAGACAGTACCAAATGTCCCCAGAAGGACAAAGCTCCCCACTGAGGACCCCTGATCTAGACAGATATCCCGCACCGTTCTCCTGGGCTTCCTCCCACCTACCCCCACCTGTTCCCTCCAAAAAGAGGTTTCAGGCTGAGACACATGGCAGACACATTGCTTCTCAGCAGTGTAGAAAACCCTGTTTTTAACTCTAGAAACTTCCATCTCTGATGACACCTTTCAATTTTACAGTCGGAAACTACAATCCTTCATTTATTTGAACATGACCAGTGTATTGGTTGCTACCCTGTATCAAGTTTATGGAGGAGGAGGCTGTATGTTCCTGTAGATGCCACCCTCTCCCCACAGCTCAGTCCCTGCACTGGGTGCTTTCTCGACACATCTGACAGAGAGATGTCAGGTTTCGGAAGCGTTATAATCAAATTTATAGTCTACTCCTATCAGATGGCACCAAACAGAGGAACCTGGAACAAGGAACAGTGCTCTCTATGGGAGAAATATTTTCACATGAGTATTTTGGTATTTGTTAATGTACGGAGTTAATAGAGGGGTGTGGGAGGTGTCGAATAGAAATCCAATTTGTAGTGATTGTTTCCAAATTAAGATCCACACTGAAACCTGCCTGCAGTGGGAGGCACAGCCTACTGCTCTGAAGAAGTGGTTCTGAGGATGTAGGTGGCTGAGAGAGAGAAATGCATGTAAGTGCTCTTGCAACAGGAATGAAAAGCGAGCCTGCAGGTCTCCCAACAGCCAGAGGCATGACTAGGAAGGAGCCTCACCAAGGAGCTCAGAGGTGGCTGCAGCAGCCACTCCCTAACCCTGACCCTGCCAACACCCCTTCAATGCACTTGTCAGCTGTGGCTTCCAAAGAGCTTTTGTGTAACAAACATTTTAAATGAAATGGGTAGATGCATGTGATAGCCTCGTAAAGGTATTTACTATGGGGTTCCTAAGCAGAAGAAGAAAGTTTTTTGATGTCTGAACTTCTTTATTTGCTAATCTTAGAAAATCTCATTTCTGACTGGACTTGAACTGAGAGACAGAAGCTCTCAGAGAGAACAGCCTACATTTCCTGGCAAACCATTCCTGGCATTTCCTTCGGATTCCTTCATTCTCTCAGCCAAAAGTTTAGCAAATTCTGTGACCTCTTATTTTTACTTTTCTTGGTACGTTGTTTCTCAAGAGCAACATGCCAAGATTTGTCTGTAGGACACGAGAAGCAACAAGACACTGAATCTTGGGGACTCTGGTCACAAGTTTCTCACCGTCTTTGGGGTCTCTTTCTCACCACATACTGGCGGACATCATCTTCTCTAGAGACTGAAAAGTTTGCTGATTTTGTCACCTCTTTGGGCCCTAGGGGACGAGATGCAGTAATACCAGTGAGACCGAGATACCTTCCTCGTCCTTGTTCTCAGGAAGCAGGTGGAGAACACAGGCGCCCTCTCTGCCCAGTCCTCCCTGGTCCATGACAGCAGTGCCTTGCTCAGCAGCAGGCAGATGTGGCCATGGGTTCAGACCCCTGCTGCATGGAGAAAGCCTGTCTGTTGTTCCTGCAGCCGATTCAAACCACATGCTCCTTCTATTCCTCACCCAGAGCGTTGGCAGCAACTTCTGTGGCCACACGTTTCTTGTAAACTGTACCAAGTTTGGCTCATCACCCACTTCAATGAGTTTCTGGCAGCCAGTGGCTGGGACAGAGATGTCTGCCTTCATTCTGAAGCAGCTGATCACCTCTGAGTTGCCGTAAATAAAAGGAGATGAAGAAACTGAAATGAGCTACATAAATTGCAGTGAACTTATTTTTCACTGGTGGAGTGGGTTCCATGTATTGCCCATGGTATCGAGACGACTGTCTCACTCTCTGTCACAATGCACTGTGGAAGATGGTGCCAACTATAAAGCAGTGTTGTCAGCCCTATGACAGAGTCCTGATGGCTGTCCACAAAGGGGGCCCTGACCCTGTATGGGAGGCAGGGAGGGGAGAAGAGTCAAGGAAGGCTTCCTGGAGGAATGACAGCAGAGCTGAGTAGGACTGGATGAAAAGTCAGCCTGGTGGCAGGGCAGAGGCACTCCTGGCAAACAAGGTCCTGCGCATTGGGCACTGGCAGCTCGGAGGTGCTGCAGAGGCGCTGAGTTTGGCATTATGAGGACACCATGTCTAGGGCAGGCAGTGGCTGTGATGGGCCTGCGGGGCCCTTTTGGTGTTTCACCAAGCCAGTGCAAGGAACCCATGGACCTCAAACCATCTCTGCTGAACCACTTTCAGCCCCTGGTTTTGGGCACTGACCACTAGGGTTTCCCTTCTCAGTGGCAGATCTGACACGGTCTCCTCATTGGGAGACCACAGTCTCTTCCACCCTCCAAGTGTCAGCATGCCCCAGGTGCCTGTCCTCGGCCTGTCTCTCTTCTCTGTGTGTATACTCTCCTGTGGCTTTCAGGACTATCTCTCAAATGAACTCCAGTAGCTTCAGACTCCCACCTCCCAGACCCAGATGCGTGTATTCAAGAGCCCACTCCCCATCCCGATTTCAGTGTCTGTACCAGAATCAATGTTCAGCTGCATGTAGCAAAAACCCAAAACAGTAGTGACTGTAAAAATACAGATGCTCAGAGAGGAGCCATTGGTGGCTGGTACAGTGGCTCCATGGTCTTGTGGACCCAGGCTTTACCAGATTTTCATTCAAGCACACCATGGAGTCCCACCCCTCCCGTCCAAGCCCCAGGCAGCAGCCTGAAGGACTACGGCAGGGCAAGTGGCCCAGTAGGCAGACCTGGAGACAGAAGCTGCGGGGCTGTGCACCTGAGGTTCACACCTGCAGGTGAGTGAAGGACGCAGGACTGGAAAGAAGGAAATGCTGAGCTGGAACTGTGTCACAGTCCCACAGTGCAAGCCACCCTCAAGCTACGCCTGGCACTCATTGTGCCCTTCCTCTGCTGTCTGGGATCACCCCATGCTTTTTCTAATGCAGGTGACACGTGATGTTATTTTGTATTAGTGCCAGGTGCACAGCACCGCAGTGAGACAATCATACACTTTACAAAGTAGCTCCCCCAGTAATTCTAGTACCCGCCCCGCGGCACCACACACGGTTTTCACAGTATTACTGACTGTTCCCCACGCTGCACTTCCCCTCCCAAGACTGTTCTCTAACTGCCAGTCTGTGCTCTCAGTCCCTCCCCTTTCCCACCCGGCCTCCAACCCCACTCCCATCTGGCAACCATCAGCCTGTTCTCTGTGTCTATGAGTCCGTTTATTTTGAATGCTCATTTATTTCATTCTTTCACTTCCATGTGTAAGTGAAATCACAAGGTCTTTGTCTTTCCTTGTCAGCACGCAGACCCTTGAGAGACCAGGCAGCAGCCACACTGTGAAATATCATGGCCCCCGTCACAGCCTGGTAGAATCACACCTTCCAGCCAGCAGTCAAGACCCCTGGATCCACAGAGCTGAAGCTGTGGGAACAGAACAAGATAGTCGCTGAAGTAACGTGAGCAGGGCCTCCCCTTCCTCCACCCCTCAGCTCTCAGACCATATAACAGAGAACTACTGAAGTCTTCTGAACAGAGAAATAGTGGTTCCAAAGAAGCAATGTGGAGGAAGGACACACAGGGAAGGATCTGATGCAGGAAGGCTGGTGACGAGACCGCTAGTGCTGTCTGAGCAGGAAAGTGTGTGTGCCTAACAGTGGAGCGTTCTTAGAGCCTGGCATTTCCTTCAGCAGGAAAGCGGGCACTTGGCATCTAATTAGTGGCCCTGGTGCACCAGGAGACATGCTACTCATCAGGCATACTGCAAGCCAGGAGAGACGCTCGTTAAGCTTTCCCTGCACTCAGAGAGGTGAAACTGTAACAGAACCACTCCAAAAATAACCCAGCTGGCCCAGCACTATGTCAGCTGGAACAGCAGAGACACAGAAGTATGGCCACCCTGAGAGGACAGGCAAGTGGACTTTCTGTATCGACCCAGCCTAGAGCTGTGCCAAGGACTCCCCCCATCACCCTTGGTCCCAGCTCATTCTCCTGTCCTGGAGCAGATGGGTTACCACTGTCGGCCTGGGACCCGAGGTATTGACCTACGAGGCAGCCCTCCCTGGACAGCAGCCTCATGGGACAGGAAGCTCCTCCTGCACATTTGTGTGCTCCTGACTCTCACCACCTAGAGAACAAGCCCAGTGACCACTGAGTGAGGTCCCTGAACCACTGTCCGTGACCAACGACTGCAACAGAATTGATGATCAGTCATACTAACTGGGCCTGTGTAGGGGTCGGGACACTGCCCATGGACTTACATTCATTTAACCCTTCCAAATACACTGCAAAGTAGACATTATCATTATCCCCACTTTACACAGAAAGAAAAATCAGCACAGAAAGCTAAGCAGTTTTCCCAAAGCCACTCCACTCGAGGGTCCTGCATTAGCAGCCCCACAGCCCCAGCCTGAACACGAAACTGTCACTTCCCTTCCCCCTTGGGGGGAGCCATGGCCCCCCCTCAAGCTGCAAGAGATCCAGGAAGCGCAGTCCCACACATGGGCGCCCAAGAAACCTCTGGGGACCATCACTAATAATTGCTTCACGGTGGACACGGAGCTCCTAGGGCCCCAAGGAAAGCTTTGGGAGGGCAGGAAAAGGTGTCATTGGAGCTGGAAGTTTATCTGACTCCAGAGGCCATGCTCTTAATCAAAACATAGGAAGACAGATGCCAAAACATCCACAGCAGTTAGCCCTAAGACGTCACATGTAAGACATGTTTATGTTCTCCTTTATATTTTATGTCTTTTCCAATATTTCTACAATGAACCTGTGTTTCCCTTTACAATCAGAAAAGGTAAGTCCTCACAGGAAAACAACACCTGCATAACCTACACCTCCCCATGACAAGGTGGTCCTTCCCCACCAGCCCTCAGATGCTGCCTCTCCCTTGCTCCTTCACCAAATGCCCTCAGAAACCTTCTCCTCAAGTCATGACACAGAAGACTGGCCTCACTGGTGTCAGGGCTCACCCATCCTGAGAAGTTGGCCTCACACTAGAAAGCTTACTTGATGGTTGTCTCACGGGTCAGCTCACCAGGCTGGGCGGAGAAGGGAGCCACCCTGGCACCCATGGAAACACCTGGTATCCATGGCTGTGGACCCACCTGCAGCCCACGCCCCTGACCCGCTGCCCAGCATCCAGCTGTGTGCTCCTCTGAGACTTTCACACATCCCTCTCACACAGCATTTATTTTCAAGGGATCGAAGGTGTCATCACAGTTTCTGTGTCATCCCTCCTCCAACCTGCTGCCCTCCTACCGCAAACCAGTGCATCAGCAGCAGGGAGAACATGCTGCTCTGGGACCCAACCCCCACAGCCCAACCCCACCGCCCATGAGCATGGGCGGGCACAGCCATGCTGACCAGAACCCCAGGACCAGAGCGGCCTCTGACCCATGAAAGACGGGTGTGCTTGTGCCGCCCTGTGCTTCAGTGAGGAGCCTCACCACTGGTCATGTGACCTCTCATCACCTCCTGTCAGTTCCCCCGAGAGCTGAGAGGGTACTTCAAGAAGATGGCAGTACAGTGTGAAAATGAACATAAGGAACTCCTACAACTCAGTAGCAAAATCACCAATAACCCAGTTAAAAAGTGGGCAAGAGGACCCAAATAGATGACTCTCCAAAGAGGACACACAGATGGCCAACAGGCATACGAAAAGATGCTCAACGCCACTAGTCATCAGAGACGCAAATCAGAACCATAGTGCTGTTACCTCACCTGCGTTAGGGTGTCCATTACAAAAAAAAAAAAAGGCAGAAAATATGCGTTGGCGAGGGTGTGCAGAAATTGGAATCCTTGTGCACTGTTGGTGGGATTGTAAATGATGCATCTACTCTGGTAAAGAATATGGGCTTCCTCAAAAACTTAAAAATAGAACTACGATATGATCCAGTAATCCCATTTCTGGGTATTTATCCCAGAGAATGGAAAACAGGATTTCAAAGGGATTTCTGGACTCCCAGGTTCACTACAGCTCTGCCCATAGGAACTCAAAGGGCCCGAGGCAGAAACAGCCCACGTGTCCATCGGCAGATGGACAGATGAAGTGCTGTGTGTGCACAGATAATGCAACACTATGTGGCCTTCAAAAAGAAGGAGTCCTGCAGTGCACTACCAAGTGGAAGAACGCGGTGGGCATTGTGCTGAGTGAAGTAAGCAGGACTTAACAGAAGGACAAGCACTGCACCCATGTGAGGGACTAAAGCAGTCCCACGCACAGGAGCAGACAGCAGACCATGGCTGCCCAGTGAGCACATAGCTCAACTCACACACCGGGAACAGTTCTGGCTCTTCTGAGAGGCAACGTGTGTGTGATGAGCAATACTGGACCCTATATTGGAAAACTGGTTGAGTATAGGTCTCATGTTGTGTGTTTTTTCCAAAAATTTAGAAAAATAACCAAAGTACGGCAATGAAACTAACCCTGTATCAGCTGCCAGCATCTCTGTTTGCAGCCACGTCACTTTAGCCTAATTAAAAAGCAGTGGAACAGGGTCGTAGGAGGACAGGGACAAGAGGCGACAACCAAGTCCAGTTCACTCTGCTCACATGATGTTCCCTGGCCTGGTGGCACCTGCGTGGGCACACACCTGTGTGAGCATGCAGATTCACTAAGCTGCACACTTCAGTGCTTGAGTGTGTGCACAGATGTGATACTTCAGAAAAACGCACAGGAGAGGAGAAGAGCAGCCCAGGGCTTGAGGAGCCGTGGCCAGCCAGCTAAGGAGTCTAGACTGTGTCCTTCGATCGGTGGGGGCGACTGCGATATTCTGAGCAGGGGAGAGGCCCATTGGCACCTGTGCCATCTCTGGAGGCTTCTTAAAATATTTGGCCTCCTGTGCTGGCCTCCAAGTATGTGCCTTGGCTCCTCCCCACCCGGACCCCTTGAGGGTGGGATGCCTGCTTCATCTCACCTCTACTTCAGCAGGCAGCTGGTGACTAATAAGGGGGGGTCGTTACAGTGTGGGAGGCACCCCAATCACTTGAGGGAAAAGAGTAGGCAGGCTGGTGTTCAAGGCCAGCCTCCTCAGCACAAACAGGCCCCACTGGGTGCAGTCACGGGAGGGACACAGCCCAGAGAAGCTGCTGCGAGAGCAGCTGCCCTGCTGCTCGCCCCACCTGGCCCCCGGCCTCCATCCCAAGCCCTCCGCACTGCAGTCTCACCTGCCCCGAGGGGACAGGGAAGAGCTGTACACAGGTGTGAGGCCAACACTGTGAAATGAGCAGAGCCAAGCTGTTCATGTCGCCAGAGTCTAAACTGTCTGGAGTACGCTCAGTCACCAGGAGGGGAGCTGCTACCCAGATGGAGAGGCCTCCCCCATAATAGGGCAGTAACCAGGAGAGTGGAGGAACTCCTTCCATGTTCCCACCCTAACTTACCTATTAAAGACCACCCTAGAAACCAGCCATGATGATGACAACCAGCTGGCTCCAAAGCTTGCTAACACCTGGACACAGGACAGCGAGGTGCACACATGACCACAGGTGTGACCAGAGGTGAGCCTCAGGGCAGAGCCTGCCATCCTGCTGCTGAGGCTAGCAGGGGCCACACCAGATGGGGCAGGAACGACAGGCTGAGGCCTGGGTGTGAGTTGGTGGCGATAGGAGAGGTGGCCAGGCACTTGCAGAGCAACTTGGTGCAGTCACTGGAAGTTCACAGAGACGTGCGTCACCAGAGCCACCACAGAACAAAGCCACCAGTGCCCACCCCCATGCCCAGTGCTGTGCTGCACTGCTGGCTGCTCGAGTCTGTTTTTCCCTTTTGCAGGCTCGTCTGCTTCCTACAACGGACTGGGCAGGGGAGTCTGAATTAGGGTCACGAGGTTAGATCTGGGGCCATCCCACCCTCCTGCTCTGGAGGGAAATGCCTCAACTTCACACATCCTATGTCCCCAGCAGGATTTTGTCAGGACCCAAGAAGTTGACAGCAAGCGTGTGCTGTGTGCACACTGCCGGGGAACTTACTCCCTGGATGAAGGCGGCGTTTTCCCACTGGTGTGCCGGGGCCCTTGCAGGGTGCAACATGCTGGATGTGCAGGGAGCTTCGGCCAGCTGGTGGCTTCTCTGAGCCCCTGCCTCCACAGTGCAGGGGAGAGGGAGGGCGGGGTCTTTGGGTTGTGCAGGCCTCCAGCTTGCCCGTGGTGCCAGAGTGCTGATGAGCAAGATGCAGGTGATGGCCAGCCACTGTCACGGTGCTTCTTTTTCTGGTCATCTGCCTCCCTGGCCTGGGGGGCTGAGGACAGCACAGGGCCCATTCACTGACATTACTTGTCAGCCTGACCTGTGACCCATACTGGGCTAAATGCTAAGTGTTTGGGGGCCAGCAAGCGCCCCACCCTGCTGAAGCTCACTTTCTCCTGTCTGTGCAAACAAACAAACACTGATGTGCCCTGGGTGCAGCCAGTTGGTGTTTCAGGAGACTCAGTGGAGAGGGGGTGAGTCGAGGGCTCGCTGAACTAGAGGCCTACTGTCCCTGTGATTAGGGTGGGGACAGAGGCCTCTGTGGGCTTTGGTTTACTCATCAGTAAAACAATAAAACAAAAACGTGCAAGCGGTCTGTGAACTGTCAAGTGACTGCTGCTGTCTCCTAGCCCAGACGGACATCCGTGACTATGGACATGGGCCCTTCACCCAGTTCACCCAGAGGCTGCATGGGGTGAGGGGTGGGGGCAGGAGGGGCCTCAGCTCTGCACTGCTTAGATCTCCATCCAGGATGAAGGGCATTTCCTGCAGCTGGCTTTGCTGTCCCTGGTTCCTTAATGAAAGGCCAGACTCTTCCTGCATCCATAAAGATGAGGACGTTCTCCCCCAAGGGTTTAATTTGAGGCTGCATGCCTGGCCCCCAAGTGAGCCCGGGCTCCCTCCTCCTCCTCACTCTAAGCCAGGCAGCTTTGTGTGCTCCAGATGAGCCTGCATTCCCCTTAATGCCCTGGAATTGCTTACTCACTCCGAAATCCCGCTGCCTCAGGGGTTTCCCACCAAAAGTAAGCTGCCTTTTCATGGGCAATCAGGCAGCAGCCTGGAGAAGGGAGCGGAGGTGCCTGCATGCTCCAATGGGCCCCTGCAGACAGTGCCTCACAGAGGCCTCCTCTCCCCTGACCCCAGGCCACTGTGCAGTGACAGGAATGGGGAAGCTGAGGCTGAGCCTAGCACTGGATCCCCCTGGGCCCGTATGTGGGTGTACACTACAGGCTCTAGCACCGTGGGAGGTTCGTCAGTGCTGCTAAGAACATCGAGTCTGCGTGTGGCGGTGAACACGTCCTGAGGACTGGGACATGGCCACACATCTCCTCTTGGGGACGAAATTCACAAACCCGACTCTTTCAAGGCTGTGTTTCATGGAGGGTGGGCTGTGTGGGTCGACCCTGAATCTGTGCCCACGGGTGTGTGGGTCTGTCATTCACACACGGACCTTGAGAGCCACCCCATCCCCCCCACATCAAGTGCCCTGACAGTCCCCACAGGCTGAGCAGGAGAAGAAGGTGGACCTTGTACCTGGAAAAGCTGGACTCAGTCCCTCCACTTCGCAGCTGGGTGTCCTCGGGATTGTGTCCTCATCTGAAAAATGTGTATGACCCTAAAACCTGCCCCTCAGGACTGGGGATCAGCTGATATTTGCAGGTGAAAAGATCCGTCCCACCTCGGGCCTGTCCCGCATCTGCACACCAGGGTCTGATTGTGCCAAGTGCCCCCAGGTGCCCAGGGCAGTGCAGGGAGGAAGCACATCACACATTACCCACAGGGCCTGACAGTCTTGGATCCTGACTCTGACTCTGACTCCTACTATGTGACTGGGCAGGCTAATTGGCCTCTTTGGACCCCAGTGTCCCCAACTGCAAATGAACATGATAAGAGTAGTGCCGAGTTCAGACTGTGGTTGTGACCATTAAGTGACATAATTCAAAAGTGAATTCAAGAGTTATTAATATTTTAAAGGGCTTTGCACAGAGATGCTCCCAGTAAGTCCTAAATAAACGTGAGCTGTACTCTTAATCATTGACACTCTTGCAGCCCAAAGGATAATACGAGGTGTCTCTCTGTCTTTCCACATGTACAGCTCCAGACACATCCAAAAAAATTAGAAACAAACGCTGCACAGATTTATGAGAACTGTGAAAACAAACTCCAACTTTGGAGAACTGACTACAAAGATAAATGCTCTGTTTCTGTCCCTCTGGCCCAACAGTGGCATTTCTCCACCACAGGTCACACGGGAGGATGGGGACTCCCTGTCCCTTTTCATACGGCCCCTCCCCCGTGCAGCCAGCCAGCCCCTCCCTGGCCTCCTTCTGTCCCAAGCAGCTGGCTGAGCCTCTGGGCTGGGTCTCTGCCCTCCTGGCAGCCCCTGCCTGCCCACCATGTGTCCTTCTGAGCCCTCTCCACTCTCCTGGGCTAGGAGAGGAGACTCTTGGTCTGGTCATGTTGAGTAACTGCAACCTCGTGAAAGAATGAGGGACCTCAGCCACCTTTTGGGAAGGAAGGGCGCTGAGCAGATATCACTCACCCACTGCACCCAGGTTCCGTTTAACATAAAAGGAAACTGAGACATAGGAAAGGGTGCAGATTTACCTGAAGTCATACCAGGGGTGAGGACAAAAAACAGGGCACTCAGCCCCCCAGATCCATCAGGGGGCATCACAGCTTCGCACCGGGGTCAGTCAGGCATCTGGGCCCAGCAACAGCACCACAGCCAGACCAGCAAAGGCAGAACCTCTGGGGGCAGTGCATGGGCATCGTGTTGGGCAGCCCAGGTGGCACACGGCCACACCAGAGCAGGAAGGGCCCACATGAGCACTCCAGGGCATGGCTCACATTCTCACTCCACTCCCAGCCCACACTTCCCGCAAAATAAGACGTCCTAGGCTGCATGTCCAGGTCATTTGAAATGCCCAGGTGAAGCCAGTATGTAGCTAAGAGGGAGAGCCACAGACTGAATGAAGCATTTTAAACTACCTTTAAAACTCTCCTTAATTCTTTAAGGAATTCAACACTTAACTAAGAAAAAAAGTGCCTGTTCGGCTGGGAGTGGTCCACTGTGCGCTGACCCGTGTTCACAGCCCAGGAAGCAGGAGCACCTGCAGTCACGGGAGCATCATAGCTGACCCTCACTTCACACACAGATGTAGCTACACCTGCTTACCTGCCACTCAACCTCTGTCATTGGCCCACTTAGCAGGCATGTACTGAGTTTGCTATGGTCACTTATGAGTTTAAAAGATCCTTCTGAATCAGCAGCATAATAAATAACTGTCTCTAATGCAACAGAAAGACTGTAAGTTCAGTTAGTGCCATGAAGCGTTCTGTCCTAACACATGGTCCCTATAAACTGGGTTTAGAGAGTATCCATCATTTGCAAGGAAAAGGCCTGGAATGGACTTTCACTCAAATCAGATGAAAATTCCTGTTTTTTTAAGTGAGATTGCCAAAACTCCAAAGCCCTTTAGCCTCTTTAACCACCTTCTGAAGATTACAAGGAAGCCTCAAGAATAAGGGCCCCAACCACCCGAGCTCTGCCCTTGTGGGGAGACTCTGCACCCGTCTGAGAGAGAGTTGTGAATCAACAAAGCAGAGACTTCACTGAGCACAGAACCCAAAGGCAGCTCCAACATTCTCTGGCAGGGAGCAAGGACTGGGCCCCCAATGCCTGGGGAGCCCTCCCCCTCAAGCCCTCTGCTGTCCTTGGGCATCCAGAGCAGGAGCACCAGGTGTCCCCAACACACAGGTGACCCTCGGGGCTCCGGGGGCTGTGAGTGTCAATCACATACCCTTATCAGTTCTCCGTCCAACACTCAGATTCTCAAAGCTGGCTGGAAAAGTGATAAGGGGATGTGACTGGCCAGCGAGGAAGCTCTGATGGGCCTTTATAAGACAAGATGAAAGTGACATTCGGTTTCCCCACAAAAGTGTCCACTGGGCCTTCTCTGCAACTCCTCTCCTCACCCCAAAGCCTCCCTGTGCCCCTCTGCTTTGCTCTGGCCTCTCCCTGAGTCTCTCCTTTTCACATTTATATTTCTGTACCAAGAAACTAAGACATGCAACCCTGAATAGCTATGGAAAGTAGCGGATTTTTTGCAATTTTTTAAACCAATTAAGTTTAGCCTTGGGTGGTGTGGCTCAGTGGATTGAGTGTCAGCCTGCAAACCAAAGGGTCACCGGTTCCATTCCCTGTCAAGGCACCTGCCTGGGTTGCATGCCAGGTCCCCAGTGTGGAGCAAGCGAGAGGTAACTACACACCAACATTTCTATCCCTCTCTTTCTCCCTCCCTTCCCCTCTTTCTAAAAATAAATAAAATATTTATTGAAAAAGTTTAAATGAATTTAAATTTTAAAATTAATAAATAAACCAGAATCAGTAAGCTTTACCCAACAGCTCCTCCAGGTCTGAGGCCGGGACTTGGCACACTCTGCTCCTGGCTGTGCTCTGACTGTGCACACCCACCCACATGCCATTCATAAAGTCCCCACCTAGAGACTCCTCCCCCAGCTGGGATTGGTCCTCCAGCGCACTGGCCCCAGGCCTGGACCCACCAGCTGCAAATCTGCTGGAGCTGGATATGTCCACTGTGCTGGGCAGCCTTGACGGAGCAGGCCAGGGTGCAGCTGGGGTCTACGGTAAGCAACCTCCATGCACTGAAGCCCATGAGCCCATTGCAGCAGGTTCTTCCCTCCTGACTGCTGACCTTCCACACTGATCTGCACAGAGTCTGCGGCTCTGGTGGTGGAAACCTTAACACAGCCCTCTGTATTAGGGTAAAATCAAACAATAATCACCCAGAATTCAGGAATGGATTGCCACTGAGGAGTGCGTCAACTCTGGGTGCTATCTGCCTGCCACACTCCCTGGTTGTGTGACCCTGTGGATGTTACCCAGTCTCCCTGAGCCCGGGTCCCTGATCTACGACAAGAGGCTGCAGCACCTGACTCCCAGGGCTGCTATCAGAACCAAACAGAAACAGGGACAAAAGGCACTTGTGCTCAGACCTGGCTCAATCGCTCACTGGTGACTTTCAGCAGGTCTCTTAACCATTCTAAATCTCAGCTGCAGCTTCTGCCAAAGGGGGGTTGTAACAGCCACCTCACAGGGTTGGTCTGAGGACTGAAAGAGATACATGGTGTGCGGTTAAGAGAAGGGCCTGTGTGGTTAACAGGGCTGGACTTTAGTCCTGGCGTGGTCATTTACTGGCTCTGCGTGTCGCTCAGCCTCATTCTCCACATCTGCAGACCAGCTGTGGCCCCCCAACTGCCTGCTGGGACAAAGGTTCAGTGCAGTGAGCTGCCAAAAGCCCTAAGCACAGGGAATGAAGCAATGTGGAGCTGGTACCATTAATGAGATAATATAAGCACAACAGTGATACCCAGGAGATGCCCGGCAGGTGGCAGCTAGCTCAGCTAACACTCTGTCAGGTGCACTGCTCGGCCACCTGCATGGCTTCCCAGGGTCAGGCTGCTCAGCCCTACAGTTGCGCCTCGACTCCATCTACATCCTGCCAAGAAGGCACTGATACCCCACAGGTTTGGAAACCAGCTCCTTACTCAGGATCAAGGACCCTCTGATGCTTGAGAGTGGAGGACCAAGGTCTCAGGGCTCAGAAAAGCAAATGGTGTTGGGGCCTGTGGCCAAGGAAACAATCAAGCAGGTCCCCGAATCTGAAGAGGGGAACACTTGGACACTCGAGGAGTCAGGTGTGTGGGAGGGACACCGGCCCGACTGAGAGGCCGGGGCCCACTCCCAGTCCCTCCGCTCAGCCTCTCGGGGACACAGGACTGCACCCTGGCACAACCCTTGTCCCTGTTTGGTCCATCCCCCTATTTTGCATGTGGAGACCAGGGCCCAGGCTGAGACTTAGCCAGAATCCCAAGGGTGCAGCTCCCTGGTCCCTGACTCAGGTCACAGCAAGCTTGTGATGTGGACCAGGACACAGGTGCTTTCAGAGAAGAGGGGAGCCCTGAGCCTGAGAGGAGGGGAAACTGACCAAGCGCTGGCCTGGCAGGGCCCAGTCAATACCTGTGACAGGGAGAAAATGCCATGGGTCATTTCTGTGCCATGGAAGCAACTGCCCCATCTCACAGCTGCTACAACCCCATCTTCGCCCCGTGGGCCTCAGTTTCTATAAACACTGACTGGAGTTTGGAAAACAGAGAGGTGCTCGGACTGGAGAGAGTGTAAGAACACAACCCCTCCCGCTGCTCATGCCCCATTGGAGTGCACACACGTGCGAGCAGGTAAAGAGCTATGTTTCCAACCCCTCGCCTCTCCTCCTACCTCCCTAGTCCAAATGGCAGCCATGTCGGGTGTTTAAACAAGACAGATGGCTTCGAATGTGTGTTTCTAATGGCCTTTCCATTGACTCTATCTACACGGGGAGTTTCCATTATGATTCAGTTCATCCAACAGGCGCTGAGCAGACAGCGCATTGCTGGGGCTACTCCAGGGATGTGGGGCAGGGGCTGAATTCAGTCTCTGAGTGAGAAGCTGTGGCTGATACTGACCCACATGCTGAAGGGGGCGTGCACTCCCTCTGGGGGAGATTGAGAGAAACTGACATTTGACCCCCACCCAGGAGCAGAGAAGAGGGAAGGAGCTGAAAGGCAGAGGCAAAGGTATGAAGGTGGGAGGCGGGAGGGGCCTGGTGGGGACAGTGCCAGCCCCTTGAATTTTAAACTTTACAGATTCTTTAAGTGGATAATGCAAGTCACGATATTTATATCTGGGTAACAGCTACAGGCCAGAGGCTAGGCTCAGCTCATCCATACACAATTTCACTTAATCCTTTCAACAACCCCGAGAGACAGAGAGAGAGTGTGTGTGTGTGTGTGTGTGTGTGTGTGTGTGTGTGCCCGGATCCACCCTTCCTGGGGGCAGGGAGGGGCCCAGAAAGCAATCAAAGCCACAGAATGCCAACCATATGGTTCCCAGGGAGCAAGAGCTCCACCATCCTCCCTGCCAAGGTCCCTTCTGGGTGACAAGACCGCCAGTAGACAGAGGGGGACAATCACACAGCAACCCTGCTTCACTACACTGGTCACAGCTCTGCGGGGGTCACAGCATATGTGTGCTAGGCCCGGTACACACACAGGCCCTCTGGTTTCCCACCCAAGCCTTCTGCACTGATCTTGTCCCCTACACGCAAAAACTCGCCCCAAACCCTCTTCCTCTGCCAGCTCACAGACAATGTTCCACCCCAGTTAGAGCCCCTACATTGGCACAGAGCCTTTGTGACTAAGATGCCACCAACACCAGCGGGGGCCCCCAACGGGCTGGCCGCAGAGGCTGCCTGTACGAACCATCCTAGCCCCATGCACTCACATACAGGGCCCCCTGGCCCACCCACTCTGTGGCCCCTGGGTTATGCCACTCCTTCTGGTTGTGTCTCAGGACTTGTTACCAACAGGTCCGAAAACCGCAAACATGCGTGTCACTGAGGCACTGAACATACCACCTAAAATACACTTCCATGTGTCTAGTACTTGACCTAAGTTTTCCCACTTCCAAGTACATTTTCTTCAGGACCAGTTCTACCCAAAAGTAACATCATCTTCTCTTTACAGCAAAATGAATCCAGGGAGGGTGAGCAACTTGTCCAAGGCTTCGCAGCCTGCGGTATCTCCCACAGCGATTCCGAGTCACCCGTGGGCTTGACAACAACGTGCTGTTCATCAGCCTGGAAGCCAAAGGTCATCCCAGTCAGGAGGCAGAATGAGGGCTGAGACACCAGCATGCCCTGCCCACCTTTCGTGGACACCACGCCCAAACAAAGCCACCTGTGGTTCCCACCCCGTGCCTCGGAACTGCTTTGGCCTTGGCTGACCCCATTGAGTTACGAAACCCCCGCCCCTCTGGTTCCCTGGCCTGGCGGTCTGTCACATCAGTTCTGCATCTCATGTAATCCGCTCCTGCCGACTGACTGGTTCTGCCACAGCCCATCCGCCCGCCCATTAGTGACTCCCTGTGAGCAGCCCCGGGGTTGGGAGTGGAATGGGCTATAGAAGGGGCTGAACCCAGACAGCAGAAGGAAGGAGAACAGCCAAGTACAGAGCTCCTCTTCCAAGCAGGCTGTTCTGCCCAGCTGTGCACAGGGCCACGACCTCTGTCCCCTCCCTGTCTCCATCCGGTTGGGCTCACTTCATCCAGTTTAATGAGCTCAGGAATGCGGGCTTGGTTGAGATGCCCAGTGTTTGCTTTGGACCCTCTGAGTGGCAAGGTGCCTGGGGCTCTTCTCCTCCTCTTCCAGCAGGACTGCTGGAACATCCAGCGGAGAGAGAAAGCTACACCCAGCAGGGCTTGGCACTGCGTTCACTATATTCTGAAGCACAACAAACATGCACTGGGCCTGCTGTGCAGAGATGCTGTAGGCCCCACACAGAAGCAAGGGAGGCACCTGTTTCTGAAGCTGGTTCTACCAGGCTGTCAGCCTGCCCATGAGTGCGGTGTGGCTCTGAAGGCCGTGACCAGCACACACTACCCCAGAGCCACAGGCCTGTCTGCACGCAAGTCTGGGAAGCCCAGTCTGAGCCCAGCTGTGTGCTGGGCTCTGGGCCGGAGCCCTGGGACTCAAGAGCCAAGGCCATGCTCCAGGCTGTGGGGGGCGTGGGCACACTCAGCAGCCACCGCTGAATGAGCAAGGAGAGGTGCATGGGCATGGAAGCAGGGCCATAACTCTCAAATCAAATCTGGGATCCAGTCGTGACTTTGTACTAACTCAGGGCTTAAGAAAAGACAAGACAAAGAAAGCAGAGGTGGGCTGGGGAGGGTCTCCACAGCCAAGCACAGGAGAGTGGCTGGGCCCCTCCCCCACAGGTGTGCGAAGCAGAGGGCAGAGGGGAATGGCGTCTCACACACACTGGCCTGTGCTCCGTCTCCCCACTCGAACGTGAGCTCCGGGTGGACAGGAAAGTTGCTTCTCCTGTGCACTGCTGCTTCGGCCTGCTTGCAGCAGAGCCTGGCAGGCAGTAGACACTTGTTACATATTTGGTGGGTGGGTGGATGGATGGATGGATGGATGGGCAGGAAATGACTTCTTGGGAGAAGGGCTGTTTAGAAATCTAAGTTTCTGTTCACACTGGTTCTAGAGCCAATACCTTTTTAGAAAACTCAAAATCAAGCTTCTCATCCTTCTCTTCCCTCACATTTTCTCAGTCTCCCCACACCGAAGCCTGTGGCAGCTCAGTGAGACCAAAGCAAACCCGCCACATGGCCACCCCAGGCCTCAGACCCCAGCCCCGGGAGCAGCCTTCACCCACACCCCCCACAGAGCTGGATCCTCAGGGGAAGCTAGACACCACCAACCAAGAAAGGCAGCCACTCCCACAGGGAAAACACCTCTGATTCCACAGAGGGGGTGGCCACTGGGGGTACAGTGGCCAGGGACTAAGTCCCACATCTGTGCCTTGCTCTCAGGAGATGGAAAAAGCCAGAGGCAGAGGCTGCTCTTCCAGAACCCCCATGCACAAGGGACCCTGTCATCACTGACGCCAACCAGACCCCTCATTGGACCCTGCACACCTTTCCCAACTGCGTGCTTCTGGGTCATGGGTGAGACCCCTGCACACCGTGCCTGCTCTGGAACCTCCGTGGCCACCAAGGCCACCACACCCACTTCTCCCTCTGCCCGCATCCTGGCCCCTTCCCCCCCTCCCACCATCTTGTCCACAATGTTCCTCCAGAAAGCATACGAACCACCCACAGCAGACCAGCCAGTGAAACGCAGAACACCCTCCACTTCCCTTTTCCACAGCTTAGTCCATGTGGCTCTCTGTGTTCAGGCTGCCTGCTCTGTCTAGATGCAAAGTCCGGCTCAGAGCCCCGCAGAGCCGGCCTGTACCCTGACCACCGCAGGAAGGCTCTCTGCTGTGTTCTGCATGGGCGCCTTCACTGGGTCCTTGCTCCCCAACCTCCCTGCAGTCATCTTTCACTGTCTGTCCTGAAGGCACAGGGCTATCCCACCACAAATGCCCCAAAGAGCGAGTGCTCTGCCCGACAGGCTGGGTGCTCACTGGCACTAATCCAAGTGGACGGTGCTGGCTCCTCTTCCAGGGAGCTCCCAGGTCCCCTTCCTCACCACTGCGGTGCAGGCGGGCAGGAGGAGGAAGGTGAGTGTGAACTTCTGGGTTCTTGCCATGGCCGGAGGCACGTCAGAGGACAGCGCCATGTGGTCCTCATGTCAGCATGCTCTCGGACACTGCAGGTCCGTGCTGGCAGGGTTTCCACACTGGAGTCCACTCCTACAGGGCCTCAGTCATCACGCCCGAAACCACAGTCCATCCAGCATCACGAGATCGCAGCAGTCAGACCCAAAGGCAGGTACCATTTCAATGGCCCCAAATAAGACATTTCCTTCCAATTCAATACAATCTCTGTCTGCCAAACAAAAGTACTGCAAAACTTGCGTAAGCGCATACAGAATCTCTTCCAGGTGTATCTATTATGCCAGAACAAACCAATGAAACAATGAACGAACCAAGAAAAACACTCGAGTCTTTGCAGCCAACACTGGCAGTGACCCCACCCTGTCCTCTTCACTCTGCTGGACAGGCCCTCTACCACCAGCATCTGCAGGGCCCCATTGGAGAGGTTTTCCTGGCCCGTACGAGGGAGTGAACCCCCCGGGGGGAGGTATCCCAGCTATCTCGCAATCAGAGTTACTCTGCAAAGTTCCCCCAAGGTCTGCCACAGGGTTGGGCCCTAGCTGCCTACACAGCGAGGGGCACACACACTCTGTATTGTCTCCAGGAGTTGGCCAAGTTCAGGTGCATACTCCTTAAGTGGGCTTCTGAGACATCAGAGGAGAAGCAAATGCTCAGCATCACCCTCCAGGAAAAGACAGGGTGGAACTAAGAGTCTACTCTTGACTCTCAAGTTCAGGGCTGGACTCTCTGTGCCATGTGGCCATGAAAAGGTTTAATCAAGTGGCAGGTGCCTCCTGAGTCACTAAGTTCACAGCCAAAGAAAAACAAGCAACAAGTTCTAACATTCCAACTCTCTCCCATGAACCTGGAAAAGCTCAGGAGAGAAAGGGCTGAGCCCTGTCACAGCTCGTGTGTCTGCGCGGCAAAGACAGGCCTGTTCTAGAAGCAGTCACCTACGCAGGTTGGGCCCAGGGAGGGCCTGCGCTCATGACAGTCATGCGAAAAGCAGCCACATCTCCAGGCTTCTCCTCGGCTGTGGTCACGGGGACCTGGGGCCTATTCATGGAGAACGAGATTCTCCACCTCCAACTGAGCAGTCCGATCTTTAGGAAGGGAAGGATGGAGCTCAAAAACCAATTCTCTAAATGCCTGCCCATTTTCTGTGACAGTCTGCACCAAACAGGGCTTGCTGGGACATTCAGAAGACCAAGTGGCAGAGCCTGGGCCAGGACATGGCTCAGCTTTCTCCAAGGCTAAGAAACACCTCATAGGATGAGTGTGGGCCTGTAACTCAGGCAATTCCCTGCACAGCCAGGTCCTCCCATGTCCTCTCTGCTGCATCCTGGCCCCGACTGATGAGGACATGGCAGAATTTCACACCAGGACAGCCTGCTCCTACAGAGCCGTTTTGAGAGCTGTGAACCTCTCTGCATCTCAGCAAAGGCATTTGTGTACTTTGGAGGATACCTATGAGCAAGCCCCAAGATACCCACACAGGGCATAAAAGGAAAGAAAGGACAAAAAAAAAAGAGAGAGAGAAAACATGCACATCGTCATATCAACAGGGGGCAAAAAGGTATTTTATAAAACCAAATATCTAACAGAAAAGTACTCTGTGATCACCCAGCAGCCTCCACATGTGGGCTGGGGTTGGGTGTGGCTGCCAACAGGGCTTTATTCAGGGGTATGGCGGTGCTGCCCTCCTGCCACAGAGCAGGTGGTTCACTCGGTCACAGTGGCCACAGGGACTGTGTGGGCCATGCAGCCACAAGTATGTTCTACAGCCCTTTGCAGAAGCGTGTGCTGACCTCAGTTAGAGGCAAAGCACACTCAAGTCTGTTTTTTCTCCCAGAATAACGGGATTGTCATTAAACTTATAGAGTATATGTTCCTATTCACAACAAGAAATGTAAATAGAAAGGCATTACCTGAAATAGAAAATAAGAGAACAGAAATGCCTAGTTCTCTATTGTGGGGCCTTATTCGGACTCCCTGCAGGGTGATCATATACCTGGATTACTCAACCTGGGCTCCGAAACTCCCTTCCGAGAGCCCGAGCCCTCCCAGGCTGTGTTCTCTGCTCCCCAGTCTTCCAGGCTATGGGGGGTCTGTGCCAGACCCTGGCCCTCCCTGGCCTATGAAGACAGGATGTCGCCAAGAGCCCTCCCAGCCGGGGTGCACTGTGCCACCACTCCCTATGCCCCGGTTCCTGGGCTCAGCTGGAAGGAAGAAGAAAGATCCTGCAGAGCCGCCATCCCTGTCTGCCTGAGAACCCAGGACTCCCACCTGGCACCAGGATGCAGTGATTCATCCCTTCAGCTCCTGGCTGCTCCAGTCAGCCTCCTGTTCTAATGAAGAGCTAATTAACATGGAAACCATGGATTGAGTCTGCCGTGCCTTATAACCACATTCTCAGCAACAGCTCCAAAGCCGCCTCTGCCTTCAGAGCATGTGACTCACGTGAAACATGAGACCAAACACTCTGTGTGCTTTGAAACAGTGACCTCCTCACACATCCGAAATGCAGGTCCCCGGTTTGGTCCGCCCACCACACGGGCATGCCTGCCTTCAAAAGGGCCTCCGGAGTGCTGAGTACCATGTTCTTTGGAAGATAAGACACAGCTAGGTTTTAGAGGAGGAAAAAAAGTTTTGAAGCAAAAAATGTGGTAAAATATTTAATAACATAAATAACATAACATTTCACCAATGTAAATGTAAACAGAACTCAACAGAGCATTAACAACCATTATTACTGACTTTAAGCTTTAAGTACAGAAACTCCTCTAGTCGTCAGGGAACCCCAAGAACTCCTTGTCACTACTGTCCACCTTTATGAAGCTCAGCTCCTCAGAATCACTAGTATCACTGTCCTCACTCTGTTCATAGAGGATGTCATCTTCAGAGCCGTCTCAGGCATTGCTGATGCCACATTCTTTGAAGGACCTCACAATGATTTCATCCTTAACTGACTGCCATGAGGTTTTCACCCACTCACAAACTTGGGTAATGGTGGGCCTCTTCATTCACCCAGCTGGTGTCAGGTCACGATCTCCAGCAGCCATCCATTTGTTCCACTCCTCTCTCATGAAAACTTTAAATGGCTTGTTGATGGAAATGCCCAAAGATTGCAACTAGCTGGTAAGCCCACCAGGAATTACAGCTAAGTAGGTTTTCTCTTCTTTAAATCTCTTTTCTGTGGCTTCAGTGATATGTGCCCTAAACTGGTCAGGCACTAATAGAGCAGGTTTTCTCAGAAGCCCTCCAGGACGTTTGGACCACGCTTTTTCTATCCATATCTTCACGCCATTCTCTTCCACCCATCCTTCGTCATGAACGTGAACAATAACTCCTCTTGGGATTGCCTCTTTTGGCATGTTTTTTCTCTTGAAAACCAGCCTTGGTGGCAGTTTGGTGCCATCTGCACAGCAGGACAACACAACTGTGTAATGGGTTTTATCATGCCCTGAGGTTTTCACAGTTATGGTTTTGGTACCTTTCACATCAACAGTCTTGTTTGATGGAACACCAAAGGTTAACCGGACTTCATCCATGTTCCCAATCTAGCTTGTTTCAAATCCATTTTTCTTTCTTGAATCCAGTACAAATTTGTGAAAAGACACAACCTTGGATTCATATTCTATAGGCATTATCTGTGCAACCCTAGTTTCGGTGCACACAGCAAGGCCACATCTCTTCATAAATCTGTGGCACCACAATGGTGACCCAGTGATGTCCTCAATGCCTTTCTCTGCAACAAGACGTTTGGCTTCATATATGATCATTTCTGTAGACACTGAAAAGCCATTGTTCCTGTGACGTGTGATCCGCCCTTTCATATGCACTTCTAACTGTGGTCATTTTGCAGCATGCCCATGAAAACATTGTTTCATTTTGTCCGTTTTTCTTTTAGTTGATCCTCCTGTTTCCTCCATTCCCATATCATTTTTTCAATTGGAAGTGGCCCAAACTGTCTCTCCACTGCTCTGTTCCCATGTTCTTTGGTATACTTCACTATCTCTAGTTTAAAAGGGATTTTATATGAAATCCTATTCTGCTTTGACATCTTTCCACAATTACGGTACATTCAGCAGGAAACTACGGTACACTATCATATCTTTCTACAATAAAACACAGTAATGACAGAACTATCAGTGCTGTGTCCTTCATAGTAAGGGGGGCACTGTGGCTGGGACCATCAGTGGACGACGCACTGCTGTGGGGGGTCTGCTGCTGACACTGCTATGGGGGGTCTGCTGCGGGAGGGCCACAGGTTGTGCAACACTCTTGTGTGGGGACAGCAGTTTTGCACAACCTGTGTGGCTCCGCAGCTGTTGCCACATCACAGCTCCCATCATCCCAACCTGTCCAAGCATGACGGGAGTTGTAGTTTAGCAACAGCCACAGGGCCACATTGACAGGTGACCCTGTGGTGGAATTTGCCTGTGTTGATGTTAATGGGAGACACACCAGTCACGTGTTGGAGGCATGTACGGGCACCACAGGCTTTCTTGTACTAACATGCCTGCACCTCCTGTACCCTCCTCCCTAGCACTGTAGTATGCTGCAGTGGGGACTTTGCTCCTACCTCCCTTGCTTCACACCATCAGAACACCCCCTCCTCCCAGCCCAAGGCCAGCAGCATCGCCCCACTCCTGCCACTGGCTTCCTGCAGCAGTGACCCTGCTCCTGCCTCCTGTGACCCCGCTCCATTGCCAACCCCTCCCCACAGAGAGCCAGGTAAACTACATTCGGACTGTAAGATGCACCCCACTTTCCCCCTCAAATTTGGGGGGTGCCTCTTATAGTCCGAAAAATATGGTAAATGTCAGTTCTTACCTGTGTGACCAAGACACAGGATGAGGACTCAGGGTTCTGTCCTCCCTCCCGGTTCACAAGCACAGGTGCTGTCAGGAGCTATTAAAAGACTGAAGCTGGCTCTTGGCACTTTGTAAGAGAAGTTGCTCGTAGCCTCACAGGGAACCAGGGACATCGCACTTGAAGGAAGGGACCGCCACTCCAAGCCCTATGCGAGCCTGGAGAAGAAGACCCATAAGACATGTTTGAATCCCTACGCCATGTGGGAACAGGCAGGCTACATCCCAAACTCAAAGTCAAGACCACAAAATCTGGCTTCATCTCAGCAGGTTTCTGGGGTGGAAGAGTTGAATTAACCATACTTTTAATTTCTATAAATTGATCTTTAACATCTACAAAGTGATCACTCACTGTTCCCAAGTCCACCCTGGCTCACCCCAAAACATCACCCCAAGCCATGTGCTCTAACAGCCACAGCACATGTGAGTTTTGAGGGGCGCTGATTTCAGACATAGCAAGCCAGCCCTAAGTTCATTCCCCAGCCTGGCCTACCCCTCCCTGAAGAAACCACAACAGAGGCACTGTCCTCTGCACCCCCTCCCTGGCCTCGAGACTGACCCGTGCCTCCCTGGGTGTTCTCCCCAGGGACCCCTGAGCAGATACAACTGTGAACCACTTTGCAGTCTCTAGTCTGCATCTGCCTCGCCAAACCTCCCCAAAGTCATACAGTTAGAGCAAGTGGAGACCGAGATTCAAAACTGGGGCAGCTAAAGGGTCATGAACCAAGGGGTATCAGTGAAGAAAGTGAACTGGATGGAAACCAAGAGAAAATTCCAAGAAACAAAAGGAAGAAAGAAAGGGATCTTACTGAGAAGACATCATTACAGACCAAGTACCTTTCTGTATCTAATAGGCTTTACAGACGAGTTTGGAATTTGCTGGAGATGCTTTCCATCCATATTCAGAGGCATGGGGGGCAACCTCGCAAACACACTGAGTGGTGTGTAATTCCACTCCCAGGCAGGCTGGAAATCAGTGCAACAGCGCTAACAAAGACTAGTAATAAAAGGCCACTGTCACCTGCAGGGTCAGAGCCCCTGACTAGACTTAGCATGACGATGAAGATGTGGAAGGCGGGCTTATCCAAGCTACAAATGCCATGAAGTTGAGTATGTTAGGTGATACAGCCGGGGCCACAAGAGTCCTCTCTGCACAGCACAGCTTGGTGAGTGACAGGCTCAGAACCGGGTCCACATGGGACCGAACCCCAGCTCCACCACTGACTGGCTACTCATCATTGGAAAATCATTTGTGCTCTACCCACCACTCAGAGGATCGTCTCCCTCACCAAATCCATGGGCAGGAGGGGGAAGCAGGGGACAGGGACAGGTGGTGCCAGGCCTGGTCAGTGCCTGTTGAAGTGGAAGGAAGCAGGTAAGAAGATGCTGTTCCAGACAGGAAAGCAGGGTATCCAAGTGAATCTGGACCTCATCTACAGAGAGAAGCATGGCATCCCCAAGTCTGATGGCTTCCCAAACATCCAGGAAACCCCCAGGTGCAGAAGGCTGGCTGGAGAGTAAGCCAGCTGAGTGGTGGCAGCCATCACTGCTGTGGGCTGGGAGCGCAGACAGGGAAAGCGTCCTGCACTGGCCCAGGCCTGCTCTCAGGCAGGGTGGCCTACTGCATAGGGCCAGGAAGGGCAGTCTGAAGGCCCTGAGGGAGCAGAGAAGAGGCGTGGACTTCTGCATGAGTGGCCTCCCAACCCCAGCTAGGAGCAGAGCAGGGTGCGGTCCAGGAAGTGCCTGGGTCAAATCCTCAGTCACCATCACCACCCAGGACATGAGAAAGCCAGATGGCAGAGGCAGTGGGCGATTTTAGGCAACTGACACAGGAGCTGACGCACCACCAGCCAGGTAAAACCAGGCACAAACCCCCTTCAGAGACCCCTCCCCCTCAATCCTAAACACCCAGCATGTGCAGGTTTCCAGACACTGGAGGACTAGCCCAGCCACCGATGAGTGCTGTTATCTGGCGCCAGTCACTCAGCATTTCTGACCTCAGCGTCTGCAGCTCTGCCAAGGAACACCCTGCTTCCCAGGCCGTTGTGGGGGTCAGATGAACCCACTCTGGTCAAGCACTTAGCATGGTGCCTTCACAGAGCAGAGACTTGAGAGCCAATGTCTTCGTCCTCCTTCTCTGCCCCTTGCTCGACACTCCGCCACAGCCAGAATAGGGCACTTTGGGGGAGTAGTTTTGAAAGAAACTAGGGTTCTAAGAGCGAGGTGGGTAGGGTGAAGCCTGAACTGGAGCCCATCACTAAGGTCCAGAAGGGGCTGGACCATGGGGACCTAAGTCTTCCAGTAATGCTAGCTGTCAATCCCCATCTTGAGCTTGCCCAGGGATGCTACAGTCCCTTCAAGGGCTGGAAAGCCCAGGCCACATCCTCAGCTGACACATCTGCAGAGCTCAGAGCTCCGCTACCAGCCTGGGCCACCAGGGACTGGGCTGCATTTCCTTGGTCACTGGCACTTAGCTGGGGGCTTTGGCTCCCTCAGCAATTCCCCCCAGACATGCATACATTCCAAGGGGGAAGCCCCTGGAATGCTGGATGCCCTGGGTTCCTCTAGAATACAGCTCCTGGGAGCACTCTTTCAGAAAGCAATCAAAGCTCTAGGCCCTCATCCAACAAAACTGCTTGTACACACACAAGTATCTCACCATTTCAGAAACAAGACGCCCACCAGTCCACAGACCCCTCAGGCTGCCAGGGGGGAAGTGGAGACCCAGAGAGGGAAGAGGCTTGGCCAAGATCACACGGGGCCAGTGGCAGAACCAGGGGGGTATTCCTCACTGCACCTCTTTATACCTATCTTCAGGGAGGCTCACCTGGCCAGAAGGCAGGGTCACCTGCCCACAGCCTCACCCTTGCAGACACCTAAGGAAATCGCTAGGTTTCTCTCCAGTGGCCACAGCCCTCCATCACCACTAGGTGGCACTCGTGGCATGTGCTAGACTGGGTTTACAGACCAAACACCCCAATGCTGATCCAACTACCTCCTCCTCCTGATTGCAGATGGGGAAACTGAGGCCAAGAGAAAGCAAAGGACTCCTTGAGTTATCCTGAGCAATTATCTTCCTCCTATAATCTCCAGTCTCCCCAATCTAATCTAAAAGATATTTAGACTAGAATACATGAAACAATAGCTTGGTCTTAAAAAATAGGTTTCAATACCTGAAAACACCATGAGCCCACATTACAAAGCTTGGGCTATGCATTTGGGGGTTCTAACTAAGGAGAACTTGAGTTAGGGGTACACTTAGTGTGGGCTGATGAGGTCCACTGTCCATATCATGTGGGACTTAGTTCCTATGAGCTGACCTGGTGCAAGAGCGGCTTCCAGGAACACTCCCACCACCCCTGTGCTGGGCACTCAATGTCACGCCTCAGCTGCAGGGCCAAGGCAGCATCACAACAGATGCATGCCAGGTGGCTGCTCCAATGCCAAGGATACCACCGGGGGGGACAGCAAAGTGGGAAGAACCAATGATGTCAGCCAAGTGCAGTCAAAACAGTTGACAGGCTTGATGGCTGAAGACCTTTAAGGTCCTGCAGATCCACCTCTGAAGACGGGGTGGGGTACGTCAGAGGGGAGCAGAGTCCCAGGCGAAGGCAGCAGTACAAATGAGACGAGACGAGGCGGCCGGTTCAGAGAGGGCAAGGCCAGACTGGTGGGGGAGACTGGACACACGGCCCGTGTTCCCACCTGAGGTGAGACTGCAGCTGGGCCAGTGGTCAGCGCAGTGGCCCCATGTATGGACACTTCCCTTCCACTCCTGAGATTTTTGCCCCCATTTTTCTTTTCTTTTCTTTGTAACTAAGGTTTTTTTTTTAAGTTCTGCTCAAATGTTCAAGCCAGGGGACTTGAGGATAACTGCTATGTGACAGCAGAACTTTAGGCGTGTGCTGAGTCCAACACCACACTGAGTGGCTCCACCTCTCTGTGTTCAGGCTCTGCCAGTGTCCCCGCTCCCACGGGCGGCGTTGTTCCGAGAGCACTGGTGCAGCCAGCGGGAGGGAGAGGCTGCTAGCTGCCCAAGCTGTACGGAGATGGCTGGGCAGGCGGGTCAGGGCTCACCACCTGGGCTGGTGTTGATGCAGACCTCCATCCCTACGAGGCAGCCAGGAAGTCTCTCCATCCCTACTTTACAGCTGAGGGACGGAGCCCACTGGAGTTCAGGTGACGCACTGTGAACCAGTTAACTGCTGGCTGCATGAGTCCCCTCCATACCAGAGCAGCTGGGTCTAGTTGGTCCTATCCTCTGTCACAGGACACCTGCCTCGGGAACTGGTCGGAAGGGGTCTGAGCTAGCACCCTCAGAGGGGCACCCCCACAGCCCCATGTGCCAGCCTTCGGTCCATGGGAAGTTCTAGAACACTCGCAGCACCAGTCTACAGCAGTGTCCTTCCTCTCAGCCTGGCTCTCTCAGGGGCACAGCCAGGAAGTGTAGGGGCTGTGCCTCCTGCTGCACTGTGTTCCCAACGTGTCTTGATTCTTGCTGAGCATCTACTTCCAGTTCCAAAGCAACACATCTTGTGTTTAATTTTTAAACCCAAGTCATACAGAAGAACACTCACTCAAAACAAAATCAAACATCTTTGCTGATCCCAGAACTGCATCAGGCCTGGAAACAAGTGAAGGCCTCAGCTGCCCCCCACCGCTGCCCCAGAGGGGCATCCCCCAACCTGCACCTGCGCTCAGACAGGCACCTGTGCACTGGGCAGACACCAGTCATGCTTACAGTGCATGAAGTGTCTTTGTTAGAGGAGCAATGAGCATGTTACACAGGAAACAAATCACAAAGTTTTAAATGTGGATGCAGACACAGAGCACCCTGTCCCTGGATGGACTCACTCTGACCCCTGACCCTGCCCTGGGGAAGGAAGCAGGAAGTGTCAGGAGCACATCAGGGAACAGGTCGTTGAAGTGGCACCAGCACCTGCCCCTGGAGAGCTCCCGGGAGCGCCTGGAGTCCAGCGGACAGGCCCACTAGTCATCAGCTGGGCCACGTCTCACAGGGCTGGCGACCAGCCCACAGCCAGCTGGACGACACACCCAGACCCACACAGGACTCTGCAGAGGTTGGTGGACATCCTGCCTTGGCTGACAGTCACAGTAAACACCAATATTTTGAGGACCAGCTCAAAGCAAGCAATTCTGGGTAGCTCGCCACTGAACCCCCACAACGGCCCTGTAACACACCTGTGCCTGGGAAGCCAAGGCTCAGAGGAGGGTCGAGTCAGCCCAAGACCACTGAGTGGCGAGAAACCCCATTGTCACCACCTTCCTGGGGTCAGAAGGCGTGATGTGTCATCTCTTCCCACCACCCCACCAGGAAGACACTTCCCTCCCCACTTGACACATGAGGAAACTGAGGCCCATGCAAGTCTAAAGGCACCGCCTCTTGTTCTGGAGCACCCGCCCAACCGCTCCCTCCTGAATCCCAGGTGGGGGTGGTGCTGGGGAATCCAAAGAAGGGCAGGCTGCCTAACATCCCTCGCTCCCCACCCCGGGCTGCGAACACCCACTTTCCCCATTCACGAGTCTGGGCGATGAGTGGTGGGAGTCAGGGAAGGAAATTTTTAAAACAAGCCTTCAGTCAGGGAGTTTCACAGGATAATTATATAGTGAGGACACCAAATTAGCAGGAAGCGGGCCTGTCAGCTGCAGCAGCCACACACCACTGCCTGCCTCCCCACGGCGCAGCCAGCTCCCAGCCTTGAGTGGGCCTGGGACTCTCCCTCTGTATCCTAGATACACACGACACTTCCACTCACAGAAACACACAGCTGGAATTGTCCTTGGAGACCACTGACCCCAACCCCCACACCTCAGTTAGGGAAACCGAGGCCCCCAAGAAGAGTCCCATGCTAGAAGCCGCACCGTGACAGGTGCAGGACTGAGGCCGGGTCCCCCAACTGCAGACCCACACAGCCTCTCTGAAGCCAAGAGACAGCAATGCACCACAACTGGGTTCCTAGAGTCCAGCATAAGCCCACTGTTTTTGCATGGTTATAGATACCCAGGGCCACAGCAAAGCACAGCAAATCAGTTACTGGTGCAAGACTCTTTCTGCAGAGGCCCGCCCCGCGAGGACAAACTGTCCTCGGAAGCTGGCGGCAAGGCAGGTGTTGGTGGTGTGAGGAAGAGCGAGGCCGGGAGCTGACAGCAGGCGTGGTGTGTTCCTGGTGGGCCCACCCCTACCACCCCCTCCCTCCCCCAAACAGGGAGTGGAAACGGAAGGGTCACACGGTCTATTTCAGCCCTGCTCCCAGCCAGCAGGGTAGGCCTGGCTGCGTTCTGTCTAATGCTCCAGGGGTGGTTACTGGCCCTGCAGGATGGACACTCAGGTCTCAGAAGAACTGGGGAAGGGCGAAGATGTAAGCTCCTCCTGAGGCCTTGGTTGACCACACAGGGACCTCCTGTGTCCTCAGGCTCCTCAGTCACCTGGGTCCTGTGCTGACTGTGGCAGCTGATGGCAGAACTGGCTGCAGTGGTTCCCTGCCCTGCATCCAGGCCTCCTCCCACCAACAGGAGGCACTGTCCACCCCCCACCTACCCTGAGTCTGGACTGCCCCTCCAGCTGGTGTTGGCCAATGCATGTGTGGCCAGGCCATGGGTACTCAAGTCCCCCATCTCTGACTGCGCGTCTGTGTCCTGCCAGCACGGGTGGAACCACAGCAGGCTGACCTGTCACATGACAGCAGGGCAAAGTCAGACCCCAGCTCCACCACCGGCCGCTCCTGCCGAAGGCCCACTTGGTCTCTGACCCCTGGCAATCCACACAGCTCACTCTCTCGCCCTTCACACACAGCACTCCCAGTCCTCCGAGAAACAGATGAGAAGCAGGACACTCACTGCAACACCAGCCTAGAGGCTGCAACAGGGAAATATCTTCACAAAAGGAGATGAGGACTGAGTGGGAAAGGCCACAGTCCGGTGGTGAGACAGGTCTGGCCCCCTGGGAGAGACTGAAGAGAGGAAGTGAGTGGGGTCTACGGATGTCTGGGCAGAGTCCCTGGGCCAGACTGCTGACCACGAGGTCCCAGTCTCCCAGGAGAGGTCAGAGGAAGACACCACCTTCACACAGAAGCAGCCGTGGGTTTCAACACACAGCAATGAGGCCCTGGGTCTGTTTCGATCTCTCTGCACCAGGAGATCTGCAGGACGCACTCTCACAGCTGCCATGACACCGCCGGGTCAGATGCCTCCTGAGCAGGTCTTCCCTTGTAGCTCCCCCTTCTGCATCCTGCCTTTCTCCCGATTCACACTTTTCAGATTGTTTTTGTCACCACAGATTATACAATTGCTTGCTCACTCATAAATTTTCCCACCTCTTGCCACTAAAAGGCAAGCTTCACGGTACAAGAATTTTTGTCTGCTCTATTCACTGCTGTATCCCCAAGATGTGGAACAGTGTCTGGTGCTCAAAAAACTTGTTGAATGAATTCACAGATGAGTGAAAGGCAGAAGGGAGGGGAGAGGGTGGGAGGGAGGATAAATACTTCCTGACAGGGACTGAGGGGCCACTTTCAGTGTCGGTAGTCCCCATGTTTGGGACTGAATGTTTGTGCCACCCCAAATTCCTACACTGCACATTTGGAGGTGCAGCATCAGAGGTACATAGGGTTACAGGAGGCCATGAGTCTGAGGCCCCAGGGTAGGAACAGTGCCCTTGCAAGAGGAGGCCAGAGACCTCGCTCGCTATGCCCCAGTTCAGAGACAAGGCCACGAGAGCTCACAGCCAGAAGGCCAAGTCTGCAAGCCGGGAAGCCTCCTCACTGGACACCGAGTCAGCCAGCACCTGATCCCGGACGCCAAGCCTCCAAACTGGGAGGGATAAATGTTTATTGATTAAGGTGCCCAGTTATGGCCACCAAAGCTACGACATCCCAAGTCCAATGCTGGGTCCCACAGTGAAGAATCTATAATTTTTCAGACCATTCCGAATAGTGCCCCGAAATAAACATATTTTACTCTCCATACTCATGTGTCAACAGGAAGTAGGGCCGCCTTTCTGGTGGCTGCCACTAGTTGAAAAGCATATAGGAAATGGCATCCTTGGGGCTGGTGGTGGCAGACACATAGGAGGAAGGGAAGGACACACTATTCTCTGGTCAGACCTCTAATATCCCACCCCCTTAAATTCCCATCACTGCCTGGACACTCATACCACCAGAGCCCAGGAGACACCATGGCAGAGGAAGGCAGTCAGCCTACTCTAACCAGCCCAAGCCAGACGGGCCTCCCTGCCTGGTTGCTATGGCAACAGGATCCAGCAGCAGGTGTCCACCTGTCACCTACACCAGGGCCAGACTCCCACTGCATCTGAACACACCCATCAACATGGTGAGGAAAGAAGCAAACGTGAAGAGGCCTGTCACCTCGGGAAATCCCAGGCGGTGGTTAGGAAGTCAGGCCGCAGATCTGCTGACTTCCACATGGATGCCCAGGGCCCCGATGTGCACTGGCAGCGGCTGTAAGGGCAAGCGGCACCAAGACCCCCCACTGGGCAGTGGTGGCACGTTTAGACTTCGATCAAGACACTCACTGCAACACCAGCCCCTCACCTCCACCAGAAACTCAGGTCCTGCCCGAGACCTGAGGTCCACATGTGTTCCCACATCTACCTGAAACCCAAGGGGGAGAGTCAGGGCTCTGTCCTGCTCCTGTCTGCTGGCCCACAGGACACCCCCATGATCTGCTCAGCTCCAGTACTGTTGCATCTCCAAGGAGCCGAAGGCCACCATCTCAGCATGTGTCACCCCAGATGACCAGTGCAGACTCCAGGCTCTGTAGTCACTCTCGCTGCCACCCAGGCCCTTGGTGGGCTCTCTTCTCCTTCTCCCTCCCAGCAGGGAGAGCTACTGGCCCCTCACCCCATGGCCACTGTCCTGGGCCAGGCGACTCTCCTCTCCATTTGACCATGGCAGCCACCGCCTAAACCATGCCCTGAAGCCACCCTTCCCTGCCTGCTGGGCCCTAAAGCAACTTGGTCTCCCTCCCAGCCCCAGTCCCACACCTGCCCCCCCACACCACCCCTGCCTGCCACAAGCTCACACCTAATTCTGGAGGGCAGACTGAGGAGAGCTGCTGTGGTGTGCCCTAGTCTCTGCAAGGCTCTGTCCCACCACCTCTGCGTGAAGCCAGCTCCCTCCCTCTGGGCCACAGCAACAAGCTGCACACCAACACCCCACACAGGCCCAACGAGGCATCCCGGTGCCAAGCGCATGCATGTGGCAGCTTGGCCCAGCCAGGGCCTGTCTTCTCAGAAGACTCTGTGGTTGTATTTTCACCAGAGACAGCTTATAGCTGTGAGTAACAGAAGCTCAGCCCACATATCCCTCATTCACTGTCACGGAAGAAGCCCAGGGGTGGGGTGACTCCTGATGTGGTGAGTTCAGCAGGTCGACATTCTCATGGACCTCACTTCCTTTCTGTTACCCCTTTGCCTTCATCAGCTGCAGGGGGCTCATCTCCCCTCACAGCCTCAAAATGTTTCAGGATGGCAGTGGCCCCCTTCACCCAAGGACGCAGCCTCGCCCCTCCTATGAGCAACCCAGCACTCGTGTGTGTGCATAGCAGAGCAATTATACCTGCCAGACAGGCGAGGGCCAAACCTACAAGAGAAAGAGACTGAACAGAGAAGCCAGGAAGCAGGGGAGCCCTCCAGGGTAGGAGGGCTGGTAGATGCCACAGTTTAGGGCCCTGCACCTGCACAGGGCAGCGGGAGCACCACAGGGTGAGAGGATGGGTGTCTGAACACGTCACCTGAGCCCATGTTGGCCCCAGCAAAGGGAACAAGCTTATCACTGGTGTCACTACTGGCCAGGTGTCTCATCACTTTTTCAAACTTTTTATTCAATTACAGTTTACACTCAGTACTGCTCTGTATTAGTTCCAGGTGCACAGCACAGCAGTTAAGACAGTCATACACTTCACAGAGTGATCCCCCTGACAGTTCCAGTCCCCACCTGGCCCCACACACGGTTATTACCACATTACTGACTGTGTCTCTTACACTGTGCTCTGCATCCCCGTGACTGTGTTGTAACTGCCAGTCTGAATGTCTCAATCCCTCCCTTTCTCACCCAACCCCCAGCCCCCTCCCCCATCATTTCTAACACCCTTCACTGAGTGCCGAGCACAGTGCCAGACCCTGTGCGTGCACCAAGGTCCCTATGCAAGGTCTCTGGGCCCAAGGCCATGGTCAGGGACCTGGTGTAGTGGTCACACAGCCCAGCTAAGGGGCAGAGAGGGAGCGGCCAGGGACAAGCACAGACATGGCCACTGTCAGTGTCCAGCGCTGCCCCGATGGGCAGTGGCACTTGCCAGCCAAGCTGTGACAGGCAGGTGGACTCCATCAGCCCTGGATCACACCTCTGACTGAACAAAGACTGAGCTCACAGAGACACTGGGCTCTAAATTTAGCACCAAACTCTGGCAAACTGCTGTGCTGGCCCCCACCACCCGCAGCACAGGTGAGGTCGCTGCTTCGTTTCCCCCACGACACACCTGGGCTGTCCTGGTGCCCAGGAGTCCACTGCTGACTCACTGAGGGCTACCAGGCCAGCAGGAACAGTGCCTGAAGACCTTACTCTGAAAGGCTGCTGTTCCACCAGGGAGAGAGACAGGGCAGGTAGGACCCGTCACAGAAAACCCAGTTTCCAATGGGCCCCATTGGCCCAGCATCCTGACTCTGCAGCCCCCCAGTGCACCCACTCTAGGGCTTGAACTGCATGTTGCCCAGACTGGCCTTGTGTGGGGAACACTGGGCTTCACCACACTCCAGCTTGGTGCTCTGGGCTAAGGGGAGGTCCTGGGCTAGGCAGTGATGACTCCTTGCCCACCATCCACCCCTGAAAGCCCTTCCTACAAGGGAGAGTGCTGGCCTCTGCACAGCTCTTGGGTCCCAGGCTGTAACTGCCTCCCTGACTCCCCACATCCTCTCCCTCGATAGCACACACCCCTGTGAGGAGGCCCTACGATGAACCCATCTGGCTATTGGGAAACTGAGGCTCGCAGAGGCTAACGAACCCGCCTACATTCTACATTCTACAGCTGGGTCAGCACACTGCCAGCCCCCAACCTTAGCAGCTCCACTCTGTACCCCGTACCTATGCTCAAGGACCCCCGGCCCCCACGACCACATCTGGGGCTGGCACTTGGCCTGGCAGCTGCTGCTGCTGACCACCCACAGCCTGCGTGACAGAGCCTGGGTGCGAGGGAGCTCTTGGGCATGTTAACAAGCTGCTGTGGGGCTGTTTCCCCATCTATAAAAAGGGGTGGCTTTGTGATGTGTCATCTTGGCTAGGCCACATTATCCAGGATTCTCTTCTCTGTATATTTGGTTAGAGTGGGCCACACAGCACTTCCAGTGCAGCCCCTGGGTGGACATGAAGCTGGCGGCACTGTGCAGCACACACAGGCTGTCTCTTCTCTGAAGACGCAGCTCTCTGGTATGGGCTGCAGCACCCCACCTTCCCCCGGCACCTCCCCTGCCTCGTCTCCAATGTCCAGGCCAGGCCTGTGGGTCCAGCTCCAGCAGAGGTGCTGGCTTCTCCTCTAGAACACTCAATCCATCAAAGCCTGAAAGCCCTTCCTCCAAGACAGGAACAGCTAGAGGCAGCAAGATGAGCACAGCTTCCAATGTGCCCTTGTCTCCAGCTGGGGTGAAACCTGCTCCTGGCTTGCCTGGACTTTGCCCAGTCGGAAGAGTGAAAGTCTCCCAACTCAGGAACCCCTCAGTCCTGGGAAAACAGGACAACTGGTCACCTTGTTCCACTTCATGCTCACAGGTCCGTCTGGTTTTTGCTCTCCCCTGATTTCTGTTCAGCTCCCTTCCCAACTGCCTACTCTGTGGGATTCACAGCCCAGCACAGATGCAAAGGAACAGCCTTACAAAGACTGATTAACTGACCCCTACACTGTCAAGGTCAAACTCTGCAACAGGTCAGTGGACAGATGATGGATGGAGAGCTGATGGATGCAGATAAATAAGCAGACGGATGATGAATGAATGGACGATGGAAGATTAAATGATTAAATGGGTAGACGGTGGGTAAAGGGATAGGTGGATGAGTGGACAGATAGATAAGCAGATAAGATGACAGATGCATGGTACATAGGAGGCTGAATGGTTACATAGGTGGATAAATGGGTGTCTGGGTGACGGGTGGGTGGACGGACAGATGAATGGATATTGACAGACAGCAGGTGGTAAAAGAGCTGTGAGCACTAAACGAGGCAGGCACAGGCACGGGGCCTGGCCCAGAGGAAGCACTCAGTGCCCATCACATGGTATTGCTGTCACAGAACGAGGGCCACAGATGGCTCCACAGGGTGACCACAAACTGACCTCGGGCGACAGTGGTTCTCTCTGGTGGCGTGATGTGCAGGAGGGAGCAGGTGAAACCTGCCAGGCTCCAGGCCCTAGTCGGCTTCGACGCAGTTGGGGGCCACATGGCGATGCACTGACAGGAAGCCTCACTGAGCTGCACTCACAAGATGCACACAGATCACCGCAACACATGATGATCTGACAAAACACCGATCCTTTCAATGTGCTGGGAGAGCCAAAACGCTGCCTGGTGCCCCTCTGCCATCCGAGCGCACCACCTCATGGAATGTCTTTGGACTGCCATTACTGCACCTGTGAAACGGGAAGGCCCTGCCAGGTGTCAGGGAACTGGTCCTCATGACCCCCTTGTCCCCCAATTCTCTAGATCTTTGTTTCAAAACAAACAAAACAGAGGCGGCTGGATCAGGCACGATGTGGTAAAGGACAGGGGCTCTCCCTGTGGGCTTCCAGGCACTGGCCTGTGGACAAGGACCGGTGTGGCCTGTGCAACCCCTTCAGAAAGGCCGTACCTGCTAGCATTGAGGTATATGCACGAACTTGAAGAAACTGAGGGGTCTTTTATCATTTGCATTTTGTAACTTTTTTACTATATACAACAAAATATAACTCCAGAAATTTTTTAAAAAATACATGGTTGTTGCCCTGGCTGGCGTAGCTCAGTGGATTGAGCGCGGGCTGAGAACCAAAGCATCGCAGGTTTGATTCCCAGTCAGGGCACGTGCCTGGGTTGCAGGCCATGGCCCCCAGCAACCGCACATTGATGTTTCTCTCTCTCTCTTTCTCCCTCCCTTCCCTCTCTAAAAATAAATAAATAAAAATTTTTTTTTTAAAGAAAATTTACATTAAAAAAAAAATACATGGTTGTCAAAGAAGCTATTTTTCTCTCTATGGGAAGGGGTGACTATGTTCCGAATTCAGGAGTCAGCGGGGCATAACCCTAACCCATCCCAAACCAGCATGAAATTCGGCTACTGGTGTACCTGCTGTGTGTCACACAGGGACTCTGACTGTCCCCACTGCCATGTGCTTGCTTTCGAGTGTGATTAACAGAAGACAGGCTTGACTGGATGCAGGGAGACTAGTCGGAGATGACTGCATGGGGAGAAAAAGTAAAAGCACTATTAGACCCATTACCATAGCAACAGCACAGCAAAGCTATTTGGTTGTTAACTCCTGAGAGAGGAGGTAAAATAAAAATTTGTATAAAGTTATCACCCAATTTAGACCACAGACATGTACCCTCTCTCCTCGACAGTCCCAGGCATGTATCAGCAAGTTCCCTGCACTGGGGATGACCCCAGAACCCTGCTGCAACTGGGCTGAGTGGCCACTGGGGATTCTGTTCAAATGCAGTGTCTGACTGAAAGGCAGGTCTGGGGTGAGCTCCAACATGCTGTGTTTCTAACAAGCTCTTCTCCATTAGCTGTAAACAATCTCACCTAGGTCTTGGATTAACCCAATTTGGGTCAAGTGCTCATCTTGAAAACAATCCCCATGCTCCAAAGCATGGTTCCTTGGGACTGCCCAGGCCTGGGCACATGCCCCACCTCTCTGTGGCCTAAACATTACTAACTACGACTGACAGTGCCACCAGAACAACAGAGCACGAGGCAGTCTGTCAGAGAAAGTGCCGCCTAAGCAGAAACTGAGGTGGACAGTCTACTGCATCCCACCCCTTGAACACCCAACACGGGCACACATGTGCACGCACACACACTTCCCCCATGCATGTAATTTTTTTTAAAGATTTTTTTAAGAGAGAGGGGAAAAGAAGGAGAAAGACAGGGAGACAAACATCAATGTGTGGTTGCTTCTCACACACCCCCTACTGGGGACCTGGACCACAACCCAGACGTGTGCCCTGACTGGGAATCAAACCAGCAACCTTTTGGTTCACAGGCCAGCGCTCAATCCACTGAGACTCACCAACCATGCATATAATTCTTTAAATGCCCACCTAACATAATGCAAGGAACCTACACACATCAAATATGTATAAATATGTGCATGTCTCTCACCCAGATCTGGACCTGGCTCTAAATAGTCATGCAACCTATGACAGTGATGCGTGCAACCACCCAGACACACCAAACTGCAATGGCGGAGGGATAACAGCTCACACACTCAGCCCGCAGAGGAAATGGATGAAGGAAACCAGCAAGTACAGTCCCTGATCAATAGTGAGCCACATGCTGCTCCACAAGGACCCCATGGGCCCCATCACCTGGTCATGGGTGAATTCCTCGGCCTGTCACTCTGGGTGCCCCAGATTGAGCCTGCTGAGAAAGCGTCCCTTGTCCACTGTTCTCCAGCCATGGGTTAGAGGGGTGTGGGGCCAGAGTCCCTTCTGAAGCATGCACTGCCCTAAAAGCCTGTTCCTCTTGGAATAATGAGGGGGTCCTGGGGATTCCCTTTGAATTGAACCATCTCAGACTCACCTTTGCCAGTTTGGGACATTATATCACACCTACCCCTTCAAAATGACGGTCTTCTGCCGGAAAAGTCCTTTTCCAATGCCTCCTTTGAGCTGGAACACCCACAGTGTAAATCCTGCCCAGTCACGGTCTTTGAATCTGACAACCTCTTTTGTCATTTCTGCCACTTAAAAATGACCTTTTAGAGAAAAGCTGGACTGGACTTAATTTGGTCAAGAGACTTTTGCTGTGTTCTCATATAGAATCTGAGTTTCTTCTGAAATTTTTAAAGAATGCCTTAAGTACACTTGGAAATAACACAATGAAAACATTTTTTCTAAGCTATCCAAACCTCAGTTCCTTCATCCTCACATGCAAGCAGAAAACCTACCCACCCTGCAGAAGTTCAACGGGGAACAAACATCTACTTTTTGTACAATGTGAGGTGGCTGAGAAGCACAGTCATATTGTCAGACGTTTCTGCCACCACCATTCAGAACCCAAAAGAGCTAGCACTGTGGGGGAAAACCAGATAAAATGTCAGTGTACCAGAGTTGGGGACACTATCTCTAAAACTGAAGCTGAAACTTCATTCCAAAAGAGACCAGTTTCTCCACCCACCCTTAATCCTACATAGACCTGTATGGAATAGACAAACACGTTTACAAATATATAAATGAGCCACACTTCTATTGGGTGGGCACACTCTCATTTGAGGGAACAGTGTGGACGTTATTGGGTCCTTCTCGTCACTACAGACCACTGTATTGAGCACGGTTCCTGGCTACAAACCACAGAGGCTGCAGGGGTGCCCAACCCATGGCCCATGGGCCCCATGCAACCCAGGATGGCTATGGATACAGCCCAACACAAGATCGTAAATTTACTTAAAATCTTTTTTTTTAGCTCATCAATTTTCGTTAGTGTCTGTGTATATGAGTGGCCCAAGACAACTCTTCTTGCAGCATGGCCCAGAGATGACAAAAGGTTGGGCACCCCTGGGAGACAATTAAGCAGCAAAGTGGCTCATGAAAGGGTGAGACTGATACCGGCCAGCAGTATCCATCGCTGCTGCAGATGCTCGAGACATGAGAAAACATATACACGGATGACTGAGTCCTGTGGAGAAATAGGGACGGAACGGCGACTCTCTCTAGTGGAGAGTGTTCCGTGTTCCCTCCCAAGAAGGCTTTTATTAAGAATACAGATACAGTTTGTTGATTACAGTCTGGCATGGAAGATCAAAAGGAGTAGATAACTTTCAAAGAGTTGACAGAGCTCACACTGAGTTTGGGGTTTTATCACTTAAAAAGCTACAGGGCTAGTTTCGTTGCCTGCCCATGTCTTCACATTCAACAGCATCCTCAGCAAGCAGGTCTCACAGGATCTTGCATATCCTATGCTTCAGGTCTAATTACCCTAGGGGTCCACTGACTCTGATCTGGACTGCATCGCGCCTATTATTTCCACAGGCCTGAATCAGGCAGAGGAGACTTGGATTTCTCACAGCTAGAACAAGGACTCAGGCTTTGTCATAGTCGAGGGGGCAGTGGTTGATGTCGATCACCCCTTCATTTCCACAGCCCCCGAGTCTCTTCCTTGAGGGAATTCCCATGTGATCGAGTCTGGCCTAGGTTCATCCTCTTTTTAGAGAATTGTTACCAATCATTGACTGCCGACCATGCAATGGGAGCCAGGCATTAGAACAGGCAGCGTTCATGCCAGGGAAATAAGTTTTGTCTCCTTAGTGTCTCCTGGTTTGGAGGTCTCTTACTCAGCCTTAGCCACGGGGGGTTACAGCTTCCTGAGACCAGGCAGGGCGGACCCTAACAAAAGGGCAGTGCCTTGCCCTCTGCACTTTTGGAAAGCTGAGCCTTGCATCCAAGGTTCCTATATCCGTGACCAAACCACATCACTGAACTGCCCCGTTGATGAGCCCTCCTTCGCTGCTGCCCACTCCACTGTCCCAGTGTGGACCCCCATCCCTGGAAGTCAGCCACCTCAGCAGCACCCACATGAGCAAAAGGGATGTCACCCAGAGCCTCTTCCTTGCTGTGTGGCCTCTCAAAGTGAAGCTTTGGGTAGGGAAGTCTGATTCGCAGAGATAAGGCCATGTGTCCTGGACACCCAGCAAGCTGGGGAAGTGAGTTGTCAAGGTGCTCCTTTAAGGGAGAAGATGGGACCTGTAAGGCTGCACGTTCTCTAAAGGGAGTAAGGAGTGTGGCCCCAAAGCTTGGACCGCCTTTTTCGTCAACCTACACCTGGAAATTTAAGTTGGATAACTGCCAAAATCCTGCACCTTTAGGAGCTACAAATACGACTTCCAGGCAGCTAGAGACTATCTCTTGGATTGATGAAACCAGGACCAAGAAATCTTTCTCTAGCTTCTTCCCCAAAACCTTACTAAGTTGGGTCTATATATATAAACCACTGTTGAATGAACTCCACAGTGAACACATTCAGTTCAGAAGGATTCTCTGCTCTCACCAAGAAGATAATGAGAATTCCCTTCTAGGCAGAGTGGGAGATTCTCCCTGGGCATCAGTCAGGCTTCCTGCTTACGTCTGGTTCGCCAGAAGTCAGTTATTCTCAGTGTGATTGGTCATGTGATGTAGGGTCTGCCCCTTTTAAAGAAACCGGGGCCACTCAGTTTCTTTAGAGAGAGCTCTCGAGTGCATTCCTGTTTCCCCCGCAGGACAGCCCTGGATGTGTGTGTACAATGCAGGGGGCTGGGAACTGGAGGGTCAGTTCCTGGACATAGAGGTGTTCACCCAATGAAACCCAGTCCCTCCACCATGGCCCCCGCCCTGCCTCTGCTCCCCATGAGCTTGGTGTTGCACCTCAGCTCCAAAAGGAGACGCCACCAGGCAGGGGTGCTCTCATAGACGACCATCTCTTCAAGAAGATCCTCTCTGCCCCATGAAACCCCAGTCTCTACTCATTAAGTACCTCCTGTTGAAAGAATAATGACTTTTACCAAAAGAAAAGACAGATTCTATTCTCCCTCTCCGTATTAGTTTCTTCTCTTTACCCTATTGCACCTCTATTACAGGGTGTGGCCAAGAGGGGGACCCCAAATAGGGATTTGGAATGGGGTCCAGAACTCAAGGTGTCTAGGAAATATTAGAAACACATATAAGATGTCTTCACCCCTTCCCCCACAAGTGTGAGTTGGGGGAAGGGACTCATGGAGCAGAACATGCAGGGCTGTTTTGTACAGCAACAGCTTTGCAGCTAATCCATGGCATGGTCATTTAACATATCTATAGCCTTTGGCTGGTCGTTTAGATATGTTAAATAGCTGTGGCCATGCTCTGGGCCAGGCGGATGGAAAGGGACTCTGTCCCACCAAGATGTGACTGGGGGGCAGGTCCCCCGAGTTACAGCACCTGCGTGGGAGCTTGGAGAAGACTGGCTCCATCACATGGAGCCACCCCTGCCCAGACTCACAATGGCAGCCCAGTAAACTTGGAATAATACAGGAATGCTGACAGGAGTAACTGATTGTAGGAGGAGTCAGAAATGGGGGTACAGAGGAATATTAGCACAGGGATTTAAACCCAGACACGGCAGCCATGAGAGAGAAAACCATGAGGCTTCTGGCAGACTGGGGACCCCTGCAGCTATGTGAGGTAGAGAGCCACGAGGTTTTGTAAGAGGGGGACCCCCGCAACTTTAGTAGGGGGAACGACCACACAGCTTTGCCAGACTGCAGACCCCTGCAGCTTTGGTAGAAGAGGACCACACTACTTTGGGATGCTCCCTTTGACCGTGTGGCTTGGGAAGCAGGAGAGACTTTGTCTGGAAAATGGATACAAAGAACTCTTGCCAGTAGGCCATGAGAAGGTGCCACATGGCTTTGGTTAATTGGAGATCCTGCCTGGACAGCGACACAACTGACGGTGCCAGCGGCCTGAAAACACGGACGTTTGCTTCATTTCCTGAGTTACAGTACCCTGAATTAGGGCAAGGGGAGAAGGAAGTGCTGTGGGAGTCTGTGGGTATCCTAAAGGACTTTGATATTTTAATGAAGACATTAGGTCACTACTTTGAGTCTGTATAGCATTAAATAAACATTTCCTTTCCTTTTCACAAATCTCTGGCATTAAGAGATGTCTTTTCTATTGGTGACAGACAATCGAGCCCAACAGGGGGTCCTTTCGGTAGTTGTGTATCACCGCAGGCCCCTCCTGTTCTGTAACACCTCCTCGTCTTTCTTCCTCTTCTCTTCCTCCTCTCTCCCCTCTCCATCCTCTTCTTGCCCCCACCCTCATTTCATCTCTCTTCTCCAAGCTGTAAGCCAACCAAGAGCGCCTGCTGGCATTTGCTTCATACTTCCTGCGGCCTTCAGAGACCGTTAACAATAATAAACCCCTAACTATTGCTGACGGCGCATCGCATGCTCATGGCCGCTTGGGTGGCAACATTTACACTATAACAGCTTCATCGTGATCACCAAAAGCAAGGATTTTATTATACATCAAGTGTGCTCCTGCCATACGATTTTGAAAGACAAGTCATTTCTTGGAAGACTAGTTTGGGAAATGTGAATGTTTAAAATTCCTCCACAGCACAGTATTATAGCTCTTTGAAGTTCTTTTGCTTACTAATAGGAGTGTCCAATCTCTGGAATCCCGTGTGGATGAATTTGGAATGTGAACCTTTATCCTCAGAACATTTTGCCACCACCCCACCCCACCCCACCAGCTGGATGCAGGCCTGTAACTTGGGGTCTTGGCCCAGGTCTGACACTGGCCGGGTGCATTTCTGCTGATAAACCTTATGCCATGAGGAGATCTCAGAGGTCTGTGGTTCTGGCTGGAGGTGTTTTTTTACATTCAATTTGATCTGTCAGTCACATTTAAATTCCAGCAGAACAAATTAGGTTCTCTGCTTCTGGAATCGCCTTCTCTGCCTTTTGTCTGAATGCTGACATCCTGAGTCAACTTAAGTCTGAACAGTCTCTTGGGTCAAGGCTTTGCTGGCTCAAGTTCCTGGTTCCATCCACATGTTATCATGTGTTCCAAAGACTAAGAAAAGATACTCTGACCAAGAGATATCTGAAAAGGGGGAGATTTGGAAAACCTGAAACATGAGGCTATTAAATCCGATTTTTTTCCCCAAAGATCACAGTCCTTAAGAAAGGCATTCCTGGGTCTGCAAGACCACAAGAGGCTTACCTAGCTTTAAAGAAAAATTTGGCCCTAGCTGGTGTGGCTCAGTGGATTGAGTGCTGGCCTGTAAACCAAAGCATTGCCATTTTGATTCCCAGTCAGGCACATGCCTGGGTTGTGGGCCAGGTCCCCAGTAGGGGGCGCATGAGAGGCAATCACACATTGATGTTTCTCTTCCTCTCTTTCTCCCTACCTTCCTCTCTGTCTAAAAATAAATAAACTTTTTTAAATAAAAAGAAAGATTTGCATACATTGCAAAGAGACAAACAACTTAGAATTACAAGTATTCTAAGTAAATGCTCTATGAAAAGGGGGGAAATCTGCTCTTACTTTCAGCAGAACTAAGCCTCTTATTTTGAATTAGTATTTGCCCTTACATGGGTATGAAGAAGTTATTGGCAAAACTTTGTTTTAAAATGGTTCTTTTAAAAAATAAATCACGAAATGCTTCTATGGGGGGGAGGTAAAATTCCTTAAAGAAGAATCTTGAGAGAAATGAAAGCCACGATTCTTAATGATGTAAACAGCCACTTTATGCAAAGTGGTTTGCACATTTTTAAGGAGCCTCAAAAGTCAGTGAATGCACAACTAACAGAAGTTGCTATGGCAGCAAAAGTTGGTGTTAGTCTCATGTACTTGGTGGTGAACTGTCTGCAGCTGCTGCTGAGGGCAGGAAGCCATGTTCCTAGTGTGGAGTACTTAGTTTTTGCACCATATTCCAGGCAGGAATAGGCTGAGAGGACTGCGTGAAAATCGGGTGTAAAAGTAGGGCAGACACAACATGAGGTCTGAGCAGCCTCAAGTTAGAAAGCAGAGAAACGCTGAAAAGCAGAAGTGCCCGGCTTCCTCCTTTCCCAGCAGTCCTGACTGAGAGCTGCAGCCCATGGTTGCGGTGCCCTGCACAGAGACTCAGTGATTTTCCACACACGGTCTCCTCCAACCCCTTCAGTAACTCAGCAGGACACACACCACTACACCTGTTCCACAGATGAGGGGGAGAAGGCTTAAGAAAGTACAGGTGACATGCCCAAGGTCACAGAGTTGTGGCAGAGCCGGGGACAGAATCTAGGCTCTTGATCTCAAAGTGAGAAGAGTTGGCAGTACTGATGTGAGAGGAAAGTCATAGAAGAAATCTGTTTTCCCAGAGAAGGACTTGAGGTTAAAGGAGGGACCAGGATCACCAGCAGTGGCGAATTTAGTTTCAGGTTAGGTAGACAGACAGAGGCAAAACAAAGAGCAAAAGCCAATGACATAAATCAGCAATTTTCAGCCAGTGTGCTGCAAGAATTTTTAAAACATGCAATACCTGACTGTTTAGTCAGGGTACTGACCTCTGACCTCTTTTCCTTTAGACTGTCAAATTAAAAAAATGATAACAGGCAACACAGCAATAGCCACAGGGTATGACTGCATCAAAATTGTAACTGTATTTTCTTGTCAGATCATCCAGAAATATATTTTTTGGTGGGCCACAGAATGTTAGTAATTAGTTGATGTGTGCCATGAGGTGAAAAAGGTTGAAAACTGCTGACATAGATGAGTGTTTCACCAGAATATGAGTCACGAGGGGGTGAGCATTCTGTCTGTTTCATTTACTGCTGGGTCTCTGGGCCTTAGAACAGTGCTGGGCACACAGAAGGGCCTCAACAGGAAGTTGATGAACAGGTGTTCAATGAATTCTTACAGCAACACAAGGCTGAGGGAAACAGGCACTGGGAGTTGAACCTGGTAGACTTAGGGTCTCAGTGAAGACTGAAGCAGCACACCACAAGAACTGTGACAGGTCCAAGGCTTGCTCCTACTTACGAGCTACACAGTTAGCCCATCACAGCTTCATGGGTGCTGGCAAAAGATGCAAGCTGCCTGAGTCAGAGCCAAAAGACTTTGTGACCACAGTGACAGCAAGAGCAGAGTGTCAGGAATTTCTGTCCTACAGGGTGATGTGCAGATATCCAGAAGATACAAAGAGTGGCACTTCCTGAAGTGATCATCTAGGGCTTCTGCACCCAGATTTAAAAGCACATAGTTTCCACTCCTCGGCCCTCTCAGACGCCAGCCACCAGGACTAAGGCCCGGTCACTGTGCTGGAGAGACCAGCCACCCTGACTGACAGGGGGCTTTAGAGATGTCCAGGTGGAGATGTCAGGAGGAAAGTCAATGCAGGCAAGTTTTCTGTGTTCCTCCAAATAGAACCAGGCCTCCCCTCTGCCGCCCGGGCAAACAGCTGCCTGTGACATTGAAGGAGTGTGTACAACTGCAAATGGCCAGACTGTGTGTGTGTCTCAGAGGCACGTGTGTGGTGTGTGGGATGAGTGTGTGAAACAGGCTGTGCAGTTCCTGCGCCATAACAGCCTTCCTCCCACAGCCCAGGCCACACCTGCCCCCTCGGTGCCCAGACTGCTAAGGCTAGCAGCCAGGGCTTCACTCTGCCAGATCTAATGTCACGCTTGAGGCCTGCCAGGGAGCCCTTCCTTGTGGACCCTTTGGGACTATCCTCATGTGCCAGCCTCTCCTTCATGCTGGCCTCCAGGCCTCCACCATCTCAACCTCTGCATCCCCCAGCCTCCCCACTGTGCCCCCATGGAGCGGGGGCGGGTGGCACAGGGGCAACCATCTGCCTCCTTCTTCTGAGCACTCCTGAAGGATGCCATTCCCCAGTGCCCCTGCAGGGGTCGCTGCTAGTCCTTGCACACACTGCTCTGTGGCTCCTCCCACATCACCCACTGCAGGGCAAAGTAACACTTCTCCAAAGAGAATTCTGATTAGTCTAAGCCAATCATGATGTTCCCCATTTCTTGCCCTGCAAGAACTCCCTCAAGAGGTGGGTAGAGCAGTTAGTACATGAGCCAGTTCTGACAAAGAGATGAAAGGGGAAGTCTACTCAAGGATTCTGGGAAGGACTTCCTTGCCCTAGGAAGGAACCCAACCAGCTCCCCATTTGCCGACACTTTGCACTGTGCTGCATCCACCCACAGGGGCACCTTCAACTAACCGGTAGGTACCACAACTCTGTGCAGACCAGCCACAGCCCATGTCCACTCGTGGCAGAACCCGCACCTGTCACAGGGCTCCCCTGGCAGCTCCGGGACCCAAGGGAACCAGGGCCCAACCTGAGAGTCCCTGCTGAAGGACAGTCCTGAGCAAGAGAAAGTGTCACTTGCCACAGTACTGTGTGGACTGTTCCATCTTCTGTCAATTCCACACAGACGCTGTGTTTGCTTTACATCATGAGGGAAAGTGAGTCTTTCCATGAATTATAAGCATCAGTTACATGGGACAATACAAAAAGGTCCCACTGAGCAAGAACTCAGATAAAAAATCAGCAGTCACTAAAACCACATTACAAATTTTGCTCTGAATTTCCCGACAGCCAAAGTTCAAGTGGAATCTTGGTCAGTTACATAATTCTTCATTCAACCAACCAACAACCTGCCAGGACTGATGGTGCTCTGCTCCTTGCTGGGCACCGTGCTCAGCACAGGCTGGGGGTGAATGGTAACAAGACAGGTATGACTCTTGTGCTCATGCAGTTTACTTTCCAGTGGGGAAAACAGATTTTTTAAAACGGGAGTAAGCAGACAAATCAGTAAAATGCTTACAAATTCTAAAACATGGAACAAAATTAACAAATAAGGAACTGAGAAAGAGAATAAGGGATATGGGGAAGTTCTACTTACACATATACATACACACAAATAAAGGTAGTCAGGGCAGGTCCCCATGAGGAGCAAACAATAAGCTCAGGCCAATGGGACAAAAAGGAGCTAATCATGAAAGGAGAGGGAAGGGAGGCCAGGCAGTGGGAACATCATGTGCAAAGGTCCTGTGCCAAGAAAGAGGTTGGATAAAACTGTGCCACTTGCTCCAAGCCATATATTGCATAACTCTGATCCACCTCCTCATTCTTCTTGGAGTCAGTAAGAATCTGCTTCCTCACTGCACACATGAGAAGCCACATGTCAGTCTACAAACCCCAGCCCCATCCAACTGCAGATTTAGCCAAGCCACCCCAGGCAATGCACCAATTCAGATTAGAGACAAGAGAGTCTCAGCCAGCCCAGGTTCCCACAGGGAGAGGTTAGATATGCAGCTACTCTCTGGGCCCTGGGGTCCCAAGTGACTCACTGCTATGGGCCCAGAGCCCTGGGGTTCTCTCATCAGGACCATGGAACAGCTATACACACAAGGCCTGGAGCCCCTTCAAGTTCTCTGCATCCTCATCCCTCAGACCATGTGTGCTTGGGTCCACAGTACCCAAACCATCAATGCGAAGACACCAATAGAGACAGAGAATCCTGGAGAGAATTTGTTTGTGACTTTCCTTCCTTCCTTCACTCAGTCAATCATTACACGACACCTACTATGTGTCAGGTCCTGTGCTTCCCAGACTGAGAGTCTTTGGAAAGAGATTGAGAAGCCGGTTTTTATTGTAGAATCCCATTTTGGTAAATATAATAACTTAGAAGAAAAGTCAAAATTAGATAATACATAAGAGCTATTATCTCTTTACTGTGTATATTGCCTTAACTTTTTCTGAAGAGACTGCATTACACTTAAAATCACACAGAATGATTCCAGGGTTCCCCACCAGGAACCCCCAGACTTGCATGAAGGGGACAGTTGGACTCCTGGTGCCAGGAGTGGGGGTGTGGGAGGTGTGGGGAAGAGATGATCTCAGTCCAAGCTTTAGACCGGTGGTTCTCAGCCCTAGCTCTGCTCTAGAATCACCTAGGGAGCTCTCTAAAGTACTGGTGCCCAGGTCCCACCCTCAGAGGTTCCAATTTAATAAGCCTGTGTGAGTCTGACCACACAGATTTCTAAAATCTTTCCAAGTGGTTCTGAAGTCCCCAGGGCGGAGGCCCACTGGAGTGATCTGGTTATTTTCCTGATTTACACCTCTGTCAGAGCCTCTCCCTAGGCACAGGGAGGGTGGTTTTGCTCCTGCTACCCCTAGGGCCCCACAGAGAAGGAGCCTGGGCTGGCCTAAACTCAACGAAGCAGGGACTATATTTTGTTTGTCACTGCGTCCTCAATGGCCCAGCCCAAAGCCTGGCACAGGTGAGGGGCTCTGTGAAAACTGGTGGCACAAGGGAAATAGGGAGGGAGGGAGGGAGGGAGGGAGGGAGGGAGGGAGGGAGGGAGTCCCACCCTCCCGCATCTGGAGCCCTCCCTCCAGAGTGTCTTAAATCCTACCAAGTGTAGGCTGCAGACCAGCAGTGTCCCCACCAGGTGCTTGTTAGAAATGCACCCTCGGACCCTGCCCCAGAATGAGAACCTGCATTTCAACAAGGCCTCAGGTGGCTCCCATCATATTAGTGTGTCTTCAACTTTGTTGCATTTTAAAATCACCCACAAAAGTGTATAACCTGCCATGGCCTTTTGTGGGTGCTCACAAAATGTCCCAGGCAACTACATGCAGCCAGGTTCAGGACTCATGCATCATGGGTCTGTCTCCGGCCCCCCCTTGGATCTGGCCCATCTGAGAGATCCTGCCCTCATTTAGGATACAAGCCAACCGCTCTGCAACCCAGGGACCACCCACTCAGCTCTACACAGACCCTAGGGGCAGACTCAGTTCAAATCCCATGTGTCACTTCCTAGCTGAGTGACTCTGAGCAAGTCACTCGCCCCCTCCATGCCTGTTTTCCTCCTCCCCTCTGCAATGGAGCTAGCAATAGGGGCATGGGGGTGGGGACGAAGAACCTACTCCACAGCGTGTGTGAGGGTTAAATGATCTAACTGCTCCAAAGAACCTAGGAAAGCCTGGGTTAAGAACCTTGCTCCTACTTCCATAAAGAAGACAAAAGAGAAGGAAAGTGGTTGTAGTGTAGGGCTCCTGGGAAAATCAAGACTAGATGAAGAGGTTTAGCCATCTGCCCTCTTTGTTTTCATTATTCCTTTAGAAAGATCAGCCTCACCAGGTCTTTAAAGAGAGCCCCCAGCACCCAGAAGAAAGGCTGAGGTTCACACTGTCAGCAGCCCTCCCAGAACGTCCCGCCCACCCCAGCCCCCCATCCCAGGAACGCGAGCCTACGCCATTGTGCCCAGGCAGCTGAAAGTCCTTCACAGCGGGGTCTCTAGGTGTCCCCCCTGGGCGCTGAAAAATGGTGTCCGTCCCTCCCTCCTTCCTTTCTCCCGCCGGCTGTGCACAGCCACCTCTGCTGCAGACAGGCCGGCGGCCGGGCGCCCTCCAGTCTGAGCGCAGCCGCTGCCTCTGCTGCAGATGGCGCACGCTCCCGGCTTCAGCGCCTGCTAGCCGGCGGCGGGCACCCTCCCGGTGCAGCAGCATGCGGGCGCTGTGACGTTCTCGGATAAATGCCCTGTAACTGTGTAGGCGAATGAAAGCTAAAAATAAGAACGGAAAATCTATCATTAAGGTATCATTGCGCCAGCGCAGCTATTTGAAGGCTCCCATAGTCCCCAGCGCCTGCGTTTGAAGCCCGCCCTCAGGCTTTGGGGGGGTATTTGCAGAAAACTCCAGGCATGGGCTAGCCCGCTAGACCTCAGGGCGCTTGGGTGGCGCCGGTAATTATGGCAACACTGAAAATAAAGCAATAATCCCCACCCCACCCCCCCGTCCCCACCTCACCCCCTGGATTGCCCTTCTGTCGCTGGGGAAGCCACCGGGAGTGGGGCTGGATGCGGAAATGAATGTGACCTGGCTGATTATGCAAAGATTAGGATTAAAAGGTTCTGTTAGATCCACTTTACATCCACCTTCCTCCACCCAACTTGGATCAGAAAAATAAAGTACCAGGAGGGAGCCTTTGGAGAGAATGACAACCGGGACTTTACCCCAGGTCTCCTGCATCCACAAAGGGGTGAAAGACGCAAACTCTGGAAGTACGAGCCTCCAGGTTCCACAGGGTTAACAGAAATCTATCCAATTTGCTTTTTAACACCCGAAGGGGCGAGGGGAGACCAGGGGCGGGCAAACAGGGACTGTGTTTGTGTGTGTGTGTCCGGGAGAGGGAGGAGGTGCTAAGGTACAGCCTGCATGGCTCAGCGCCCGGCAGGCTGCGTGTGTCCCTGTCCGCGTCGCTGAAACGGGCTCTTCGAGGGATCGGCGTCACATGACTCCGCCTGCCCCTCACCAGTGAAGCAGCTCTCCACTCTCTCAGTTTCCCAGGTGCCGAGGGGCAGAGTCCTGTGGATCTCCTGGGCCCCAGGGCTCTGCGGAGCGGAGAAGCGGTCTAGGCAGGGAATGGTACATCTGGATTGCAGAAGCCGTGGCTAGGCGCCAGGTCCCGGAGTGTAGACATTTGGGGGGAGGGGAGAGCGAAAAGGAGCGAGCCAGTGCCAGAGAGAGGCAGCACACAGCGCACTGACTGGGGGCTGCCGGGCCGCGGAGAAGATGTAAGCGCGTGGGGTCTAGCTGGCCTCGGAGCACCATGCAGAAGGGGATCCGGCTGAACGATGGCCACGTCGCGTCCCTGGGGCTGCTGGCGCGGAAGGACGGCACACGCAAAGGCTACCTGAGCAAACGGAGTTCGGACAATACAAAATGGCAAACCAAGTGGTTCGCGCTGCTGCAGAACCTGCTCTTCTACTTCGAAAGCGACTCCAGCTCGCGGCCCTCAGGGCTCTACCTGCTGGAGGGCTGTGTCTGCGATCGCGCGCCCTCCCCCAAGCCTGCGCTCTCAGCCAAGGAACCACTGGAGAAACAGGTGAGGCCAGCGCTGCACCTGACCTCTCACCACCCTGGGGCTCAGGGCCTCGGGCTGGCCAGTAGGACCCAAACTTTGGTTCCTGCACTCTTAGTAACCCTGGCTCAGAGGATGGTTGACCCAAGCCGGTGGGTGACACCGTGGGTGGGGAGAGGGTGCAGGGACTGTGGAGCAGGGAGTACGTGGGGGTTTCAACTGCCCTTCATGGGAAAGCTTCCTGGGAGCAGGACCAGAGGGGCCGAGAAGCGGAGATGCGAAGGGAGATGGGGGCCAGGGGCCAAACACAGGTGATGAATGCGAACTTACGTCCAGCCCCAAATGGTGCTCCCCATCTCCACTCCCACCCCTCAGCCCAAGAGAGCCTCTGTTGTCTGTCCAGACCTGGGAAGTGTGATTTCCAGTGTGAGGCAGGGGAAGGGAGAGATGGAGGCATCCCCGTGCCGCAGCCCCAGCCCTGCCTCACTGCAGCCGGGCGCAAAGAGGAGCCTTTGCTGGCTGTGCCAAGTTCGGGGAATGCGGTTCTCAGGGTCGGCTAGGTGCCATTGACCAGTGATGGTATCCCAGCTGGCCCCAGGCCCCAGCAACAAACCCAGGGGTTCCAAGCACTCCACAAAGGTGCTGGGCCAGGGTGCTGCTTGGAGGCCTCAGGCGGGACAAGGGGTGCCTGTCTCCTCCCCCGCCCCCTGCACCTCCACCACCACCGCAGTCCCGGCTACAGCTACAGTGCTGCTGCACTCTCATTTCTTGAGCTGCCGGGCTAAAGGGCCAGGCCTGAACGTGACGGGGCTTGGGCCCAGGGGGAGTGCACCTTCAGCGTGGAGAGAGGGATGAGCACCTGCCGCCACTGAGTGGGAGACAGAGACAGAAAGAGAGCAATTTTTACACTCAATGCCCTCTCCAGAGGCATCTAGTCTACCCCCCTGCCAATGGGAAGGTAAAGTGAAAAGCAGTAGATCCTAACGTGTCAATGCTAGGAAGGACCTGAGAGTTCCGGGGTAGGGGGGGAGCCAGCCAGGTGGTTATCACCCAGATGAGGACTCCGAAACCCAGAGAGAGGAAATTACTTGTTCAGTGTCATGCCAGGAATTGAAGCTACCTAAGGGCTCTGAGAAAGAAGTGTGATCTCAGAAGCCATTGCTTCTGACTGGGGGTGGGGCATGGGGGATGAACTGGCTGAAATGAAAGCATTGCCTGAAGTTGTCCGTTAATTGTCAAGGCAGCTCTGAGCATCTCTGCAGCACACCTCCCCCGTCCCTGCCCTCAGCCTGTGGGGCTAGGGGTGTGGACAGGAATATTTGAAGGTGGGTTTCTGGGGATGACAAGCTGCATGGCAGGGACTCCCAGATGGCAAAGCAGAGTGGAGAGCAGGCAGCTCCTCAGGCTGAAAAAGCACACGAGTCTAGAGGACCCACGTGGGAGAGCCAGACCCAGACCAGGCAAGAGACACTGCTCTCAGCTTTTGGTAATCTACCCCTCCCAGCCTTCTAGAACACTGCCCCAGCTTGCCAGCCAAAGTCCACCTATATGCACAACCAGCAGCCCACAGCCCCAGCAGGAGCCCCTATGCCAGAGGCCAGAGCTGAGTTCCCCGGGCAGGCAGGAAGAGACGGGTGGAGGGAGCTGACTGGCTACTGGGCTCACAGTGTCTGTTCCCAGCCCCTTAGAAGCCAGAAGCAGACCTGAGACTCACCACTCTGCAACTTCCCGTCGGTGGGACCTCAGCTCACACAACTTCTCTGAGCCTCTGTCTGTAATTTCCAGAATGGTGATCAGAACTCCTACCATTCTGAGATTTTGTGAATACAATTAAATGATGTATAGGAACATAGGCTCACAACACATTTTAGTTAAATCTAAGTAAATCTTAGCTGAATCTGAATTATATCCACCCAGACAGGGAATAAAGTCCTAACGAAAGTGTTAAAGCTGAAAGGAACCTCAGGGAGACCATACAGCCTCTGCTTCCTTTTTTACAGACGAGGGGCTGAAGGCCAAAAAAGCGGGAGGGACTTACCCAACACCACACAGTACATCTGTGGCAAAGTCAGACCTAGCATTCATCCCACGTCTAACAATTCCTGAAACTGAGATCCCACGTTAATTCCAAGTCATCCAGCTTGGGGCTCAGGCACTGACTTGTGCTAGCAGTGGATTATGGGAGGAACAGGAGGGCAAAACCAACTGATGGCCCCCACGTGACGGGGCAAACTTGTTCAGAGCCCTTCCCCAGAGTTCCACCCATCAGAGAGCCTCAGCGCATTCAGTGCGTTGCCCTCTCATCATGAGAGACCATAACAGGGTTGAGCAGTGGCTGACGGTCTGGCACAGCCCAGCTCAGGAACAAATTTCCACCAAAGATGCACTGTGCCCTACACTTGTGTGGATGTTCCATCTGACTCCAGAGTGAGCATTTGCCACACGTGGAAAAGGAGCTCCTTCTTTCACCTGTGTGGGTCTACAAAACTATCATTTTTTTCCCTTCTAAATCTTTTTTTTAAGACTTTATTTATTTTTAGAGAGAGGGGAAGAGAAGGAAAAAGAGGGAGAGAAAGATCAATGTGTGCCCTATTGGGGACCTGACCCGCAACCCAGGCACATGCCCTGGCCAGGAACTGAGCCAGAGACCCTTTGGTTTGCAGGCCCATGCTCAACCCACTGAACCACATCAGTCAGGGCTACCTTCTAAATCTTTCAGTAAAATGGATGACCCTAGCAGCTAGCTGCTCCATGTTTCTCCTTGACCCAGGTGCCCAAAGGCCCCCACAGAGTCCTGGCCAAATGCCAGGCTCCCAGCCACTCTGAGTGCATTTGCCTTGCATCTGGGCCCACAGGAAGCCTTGACTCGAAACCTGCCTGCATGCAGCAGAGCACCCACACCAGGTAGCCTCCATGAGGCTGAGCGTTTGTTTGACTGGACTATGTAGTATCTGGTGAAGAAGTAGTTTTAGCAAGATATCATTTATACCCAGGTCTAAGCAGGCAGCTTCCACCCAGAAGGGCCAGGGATGGTTTCTGAAAGAACAGAAAGCAAATCTTGGCTGATTGTCCCCCAGTGACAGGAATGAACGGGTCGGGGATACAGCACATAGTGCACTGGAAATACTGAGCTGAACTTGCTGGTATAGCATGTTAATTCCCCATTTTACATCCTAAGGGTTGACCAGGCTCCAGTCCAGGCCCTGTGCTGTGCCACAGGCCTAAGAAGCTGGCTTGTCATAGTCCCCAGGGCCCTAAATAAGGGTACCTTGTGGTGCAGAGTTGCTCTAAGAGTGAGATGGGCAAGGTGCTGGGATACAAAGGCACAGGGTATCATGCACACCCTAACATGATGCACTCTCTTCTGGCTGCTTCTACACAGTCTGGCTGTGTCTGGTGCAGCCCCAGGGTCTTGGAGCTCAGGTCAGGGACTCCCAGGCCTCATGAAGTCAGGCTAGCACAGCCTGCTCACGTGCCCAGTGGCCCTTCCCTGGCCTGGGCCCTGCCTTCTCAGTGCTGACCCCCTCTCCTCCTAACCCAACAGCCACACTCAGGGACACAAGTCCCTGAACTTCGAGTTTGGGTTCAGCTTCCCCAGAGAGTGACCTTTGGTGTCCCTTGGCTGGCTGTGTCATGGAGTTACTCCAAACCCACTTTTTTCACTCTCACTCCAAGCCCCCTGGAAAAAACGTCCAGCCACAGCTTCTCACTGGGGGACCTGCCCAAACCAACCCCAGCAATCCCCTCACCCCCCAACCAGGAGCAGGTACAATGTGGACCCCAAGTTCTTCCTGAATCACAGAGGACAGAAGGGACTCATCCAGCTCCTCCGAGCGCTGGTACTGGTGCGGGTGAGGGCTGCAGAAGCTGGAGGGGCCCACGGTGCCTGCTGTCTGCCCACTAGGTGCCTTTCCCCAGAGGCAAGAGGAAGCCCACTCCTGGCCCTGATCACAGGACATGCAGGTGGTGCCCAGTGGATTTGGATCTAAGGCTCTGAGTGCACCTGGTCTACAGAGGAGGGCCAGCACTGCCCGGCCAGGCAGTGGCGGAAACAACCCCTTCTGTGGCCTTCTGACCCTACAGCTCCACGTTCCCTCCAGCTCACCATCCTGTTGCTTTAGCTCTTTCAGACCCTGGGCCAAGGAGAAAAAGGCAAACACGAACTAAAGTACCACGGACTCTAGGTTGAGCCAAAAGCGACTCCCCTCACACACATACATGTGGCGCCAGCAACTCAGGGGACACTGGTGCCCTAGAAAGGCCAGGATTCACTGTGCGGGGTGCCTGTCTCTGCCACCCCATCCCCAGACATTTCTAGAGCTAAAAAGGGGTTTTAGAGCTCGGTAATTGGGCCCTAACTGGGACCAGGAAATACCAGATACCCATGCCCGACGCCTAGACTCGTACACAGGTGACTTAGTGGCTACTGGGTCCACACCCGTGCCAGCCCCCATGGGTCCTGCGTAAAGGAAGCCTTGAGCCTTGGGCTCCAAGCGCTCTCAGTGGAGGGGGAGCCTTCAGGGCACTCAGCAATGACCACGGGCTGGGGCTGTCCCCAGACCCACCCGGTCCCCGTCCGCGCATCCCACTGCCAGAGGGACCCTCTGAAGCACAAGCCAGACCAGGGCACAGAGCCAGGAGATGCGTCGTGGGCTCCAGCGCCCTTACCAAGGAAGCAACCCGGAAGCGGAGGCCTGAGCCTAGGGCCGGCTGGGCCTCTGCCGCCCAGCCCCTCCCCCACACCGGCCCCCAGGCCCCGGCAGCGCCTCCCTCATGGCCTCCCCGCGGCCATCAAGCCCTCTCCCCCATGTCCCCTCTCCACAGACCTTTGCCTGACAGCCTCCTCCCCGCGCTCACTTACCAGTCCAGGCTCCTCAGCTCTGGCAGGTGCCGGAGGTCCGAGCACGCGGCGAACCCAGCGCAGGGAGAACAGGCGGCCTGTGGTCGGAGTTCTACTGAGTTAACTCGGGGTCCTGGAGGGGCCGAGGGCCGCTTAGGGTGAGGGGACTCTGCGCAGACCCTCGGGCGGACGACTGGCAGGACGTGCGGTAATACGTAGGGTGGGGCCATGCACACTGGTGGGAGCAATTCCCTCCGAGATGCGGCACACGAGCAGGGCCATGTGCGCGCCCTCGTCTGCAAGAAGCCCGTACGGAATAATCTCGCGAGAACAAAGTTGGAGGCCTGTGAAAGGCGGGTGTCTCTCCCGCTGTCCTAGGTCACGTGAGCTCAGTCGCCACAGACGCACGCAGGGCACGCACTGAGGGCCACGCCCCCCCAACCCGCACACCCACCATTCGCTCTTGAACGGAGTTGTGTCCAAATAAAATTTCTTCTTTATTTGCGCTTTAAAAACGTTGACCTCCGCCCAAACCCCTGCCACGGGCCCTACAGAGGTGACAGGGCAGGAATGCGGGTTTAGATGCGTATCTTCTGGCAGAGTGCTTTGAAATCCAGACAAAAATACTCGGTCACAGTGAACGCAATTTATTGAGCACCTACTGTGTGCCCGGCACCTCCCTTAATCACCCCAGCAGCCCCATGAGGGGGTCACTGTTGACCCATTTTTGAGATGACAAAACCGAGGCCCAGAGACATCGCGGCACGTGCTCAGGGTTATAGAGAGTGTCCACGGCGGAGCCTGCACGTGAGCCCGGGTCTGCCTGATGCCCAAACCCGAGCTTTTTAACCTCCAGCCACATAAAGACGTGGGCCAGGGGACGGGGGGTGCTGTTGGAGCTTACCGTCCTCTGCCAAGCTAAATGGAGAGAAAAAAAAAATTAACAGCAGTGAAACTATGTCACCGTCGGCCACGTGACTTGTGAAGGGGCGCTCATTTCTGCTTGGGCCCCATGAGTGTTAGGGACAAATCACGAAGGCAGGCATCCACGCCCCACCGTCCCATTCCCTGGACTCCGTGGGAGCCTGGCGCTGGTGCCCCTGTGCCAGCAGCCAAGAACAGGCTCAGCCCCCGATGTTTATGCAGGAGCGCTGATGACGCGTGGACTTGGCAGGGCCCCAGAACACTGCCAACGCCCAGACGCCTCTGCGAGGACAACTGTCGTGCAGGGAGCAGCTGGGAGCCCTGGACACCCCCACTGCTGGTCCCCCACTCAGGGAGGGCCGTGCAGCCCCTCAGACGCGCAGCCTCTACTCCCAGCTCATTCACTGAGCACGTTTTCACCTTGCCTCTGACAACCAGGTGGTGTTAGGGAAAAGCCGCAGGTTTCCAGCCACACAGGCTAGCTTTGCAGATTGGTTGTGCCACCTCCTAGCTTGGGAAGGTCTGCAAGCTCTCTGAGCCTCAGGTTCCCCATGTGTGAGCTGCAGACTGTAACAGAGCCTGCCTGGCAGCCCTGTCCTAAGTAGTAAACTGGTGGCTATTTGGAACATCCTAGCATAACATAGTAGGTCTTATCGATAAAGTGCAGCTGTCACAGAGTCAGCTTTCACCTTCAGGACCAGGGCTTCTTCAGGGAAACAATGGGGTCATCCGAGCCTCTGCCAAGTTCAAAGCAAGTCAACACTGAGCCCTGACCCTGGACATGAAGTTAGGATGGTGCATTTTAACAGAAAAAAACTTATGGGTTTCTGAAAAAGTCTGAGCAAGGTGGTCCTACAAGGGGAAAAAGGGTTGCTGTGGAAGTCCACTTCATCCCTGGTAGCCACTCCATCACCAGCCCTGTTAGTTTGACCTCCTAAGTCCCTCTCAGGCCCCTACCCCCACCTATGTCCCTCTCACCCTCCACTACTAGAGTCCAGACTGCTTTCGTCTCTCACCTGAACTTAGGTGGTGGCCTCCTAATTGGTGTACTAGTCAGGATAGGCCAGGTTATGCTTCAGCGATGAGCAAGCTGCACCCTGATCTTAATGGGCAGTGGCAGGGGCCGTCCAGTTCTCATCTCGTGAAAGCTCTGAGTGCTGTGTCCGTACCCTCCTGTCCAGCCACTGCCCAGATAAGCACCTTCTCAGAATGCAGCCTACGGAGTCCTTCCCACCCTGAGCATGTTGGATCAGTACCACGGTAACGACCCAGTACCTGTGGGACCTGGGGAGTGAGGCCCCTCGTCTGGCACACGATGCTCAGCTGGATGGAGCTCATCTCTGAACAGATAGCTCAGTGACGGTCTCTTCCGGACCCTGAGTTCTCACTGTGAGTCAATGCCAGGGTCAGAACTCGAGCCAGGCCTCCAGTTCTGGGTCGTTACAGTCAGTAGACATCCGGGCCGACTGTTACATTCGGAAAGTTAATACATTAAAGACTAGATCTTACTAATCCGACAAAGTGAATGCAACCTGTTTCCCCTGAAAAGCAAGATAATTATTTTCAAAAAGATACTTCCCAGTTGAGTTCTTAAGTTTTTCAGATTGCAAAATCCAACTCAGACCTTAAAATAAAAGTCTTTTATAATTAATTGTAGAAGAGCGAATAAATGACATCTTTTGTTTTTACAAAGAGAAGCTGACGGGCAGATGTATCAGACACGTTCATCCAGCAAACATCAGAGAGGTGGCTGGTGGGAAGGTCAGGGGCAGGCTGGTGCGTGGTGAGGACAGATGGAATGAGGTGCATGCAGGACCAGCCCCGTGTGACGTCTGTGGTCTAGAGGAGCTCCCACGAAGGCAGAGATGGGTCAGCAGCTCAGAGTGCTGCACTGACACAGGCCCTGGGCTGTGAGTCAAACCCCGATGGTTGTGGGCCACCCTAGGCATTACGTGACCTGAAGACACAGCCATCCCATGCCTGCCTCCCTGCTTAGGTGTCATATCTCCCAGTGTGACCTCACCTGACCCTGAGGGCAGGGCCCCTTCCCAGGCTTTTCCATTCTGACCTTACATCACTCCTCATACCTCCAGGAGGCTACACGCGTGACTGTAAGGTGTGCAGCAGGTCACTCCTGGCAACAGGACTCAGCTTGGGCAGGGTGACCAGACAGAGCTGCATGTGGCTCAGACCCCAGGGGAGACTGAGAGTGAGTGGGACAGGGGCCTGAGGCAGGCACTCAGCTTTTGGAGAGAGTCATGGGGAGTCACTGACATGAGAACTCATAGACACAGATTGGGTGGAATGAGGCCACTCGTAGCCAGGGGGAGAGGGTTGTTAAGTGGAGTGCAGCCTCCTGTGTAGCCACATCAGGTGAGGGCTGTTGTGAGGGTGCAGGCAGGCCATGCCTCTCTGGATTGGTACGGAAGCACCAGTGGAGCCAGCAGAGACCAGCACGTCCATGAAGCAGACTCGCTTGGGAAATACTGTCCCCAGGGAGGCCCAGCTGTGTGCCAGGGACAAGGGCGGTGCATCCGGGTCGGTAGGAGCGCATGGCTGAGGAGCATACACTCTGCTGTAGAAGTGGTGACAGAGGCCTGGATCAGGATGGGACCTCTCCCTGCAAGGGCTGGAGGGCAGAGTGACCCCCCTGGGATCCTCAAGATGAGAGGTGGAGAGGGGACCTGAGGTGTGCAGGCGTGAGGAGGAGCCTGGGTGGACAGCCCCTTACTGAGGGAGGAGGGAAGAGATGGACTCCAGGCCAGGGCAGTGCATGTGAGCGTGCAAACATGAATGTGCACACATAGCTAGCACCCTGCCGGGTTCTCTCTAGCATGGCCCATGTCCACTGGGATGTCGGGCAGCATGAGGTGGAGAGGGCTGGCTGAGAATGACAGCTGGGACTGCATCCCCAAGGATGGCCAGCAGGGAGCAGGAGGACCCAGCCCAGAGAAGCTGACCATAGCTGACCAGGGCACCAGAGTGGGACCCAGTAAGGGGTGAGGGTGACCACGAGGGCCAGCATCCAAGCCTCCCCCTTTGGAGGGCACCGTGAGCAGAGGCCCAGTGGGTCCAGATTCTAGCCACACTGGATTAACAAACCCAGGGGCAGGGAGACCAGAAGGGGGCCATTTCATGGTCCAGGTGGGAGATGCAGAAGCTCTGAGGTAGGGAATAGCAGTGAGGATAGGGGAGGCAGAGTCCAAAGATGTTAAACAGCACAAGACTTGGCGTCCAGTGGACATCAGGAATGAGAAAGAAACCAGAGCTGAGGCTGATGCAAAGATGGCCAGAAACTGCGGGTGGGTAAGAACCCTTTGGCCTGAGCACAAGCCTCACTCGGTTTATAAGTCTCTCCAGGCCTCGGCCTCACAGTGGGGGCTGCATCGTGTGTGTGTGCAGCCACATCTGTGGTAGTTTTTGACTCCTTTAACTTAAAACGAGAGAAATTTACTCGCAGTTCTGGAGGCCCAAGGGCTCTGGAGGACAGTTTTTCCTGCTTCTCTCCACCCTGATGGTTGCGAGCCACCCTAGGCACTACGTGACCCAGAGACGCAGGGTCACACCTGCCTCCCTGCTTAAGTGTCACATCTCCCACTGTGACCTCAACTTGACTTGCTTCCATCTGCAAAGACCCAGTTTTCAAACATTCACAGGTGCCAGGTACGTGTGGGTTTTAGAGGGCTCTGTGTGCACACGCATGTGAATACACATGCGGGCAGGCTGAGTCCACCCAGCACCTGGACCGTGCAGATGACCCCGAGGGTTCACAGACCATCCCTGAGCACTCTGTGACCGAGGGGCTCCTGCGACACCATCTGTTTTGCACAACCCTATGAGGTGGGCGCATCTTCCACCTTGTGTGGAAAAGGAAATACAGACGTGAAGAGACAGGATGGAGACCCCAGGTCTAAATAATAAACAATAAGTTTAAGTCCAAATCCCAGAGGAGACTCACCAGAACACGGGTCTGATGGGATGTTGCCAGATCTTCCAAGCAATGAAAGCCGAAGGGCTTTGTGGTGAACCGACTTGGGAAAAGGGTCCTGCACCACAAGGGAGCTCCCAGCCTCCACGGCGGGAATGCGCTTCCCACTGCCCCTGAAGGGTCATAGACGTGGTTCGTGAGCAGCCAGTGCCCTACGCTCCGCAGGTCCCTGTCTCTACCCATGCCCTAGAAGGACGATGCAGTGTCACCTGCTTGTGGCTTTTGTTGTTAGTCACTTAATAAGTCCAGCTCCTGTGACGTGGCAGTATGTCCTGGGGGGGATCGCTTATGGGAAGGAGCAGGAGCCCATTCAGAGTGGCTTCTGTGAAAGAGGGGACTCCGTTGGGACTGCTATGGGAGTTATGAATGGAACCCAAGGAGAAAACGCCCACCTGAGTCTCCCAGGCCTAGATGAAACCTGTCCCGCCCCTCCCCCACTATCATTACCTGGAGCTCACACCTGCCCTGGGAGCCCCGCCCACTGTCCTGTGTCTCATCTGCCGCAGGCTCCTTCACCTTCACACCCCAGTGCCAAATCCAGGGCCAGACCCCACAGTTGGTGCTCAGTGAAGCTTTTTTATCCCGGCTCTGCCTCCCAGCTGTGTGGCCTTCAGCAGGTGGCTCAACTTCTCTGAGCCTCAGGTTCATCTGCTGCAAAACGGGTGCTAATACCTGTTCGTGCTGGGGAATGTGGGACTAAACAGATCCTGGGAGACACACACACATGAGTCCATCATCTCTTGAGAGAGGGAAGCACTAGGCACCCACCTATAGTGCCCTCTCCGCCTGTTTCCATCTCGAGGCGTAGGGGTGCCCACCGGAGCCTCCTGAATCCAGTTATTTGAGGCTATGGCTGACATTTCCTTCCCTGGCCCCAGTTATCTGTTTCCTAGGAAACAAGTGAGAGACATTGACTGCAACAACCCACACACACACGTGCGCGTGCGCGCGCACACGCACCCTGGCTGCCACCCAGACTGACAATTAACAGAAATACAGTAAATGTCAGCAGAAGCTAAAAATAGTTTACACACCCCACCTTGTACCGCTGTGCCCTGCCGCCCTGACACCCAGGGACAGAGGGAATCGTGGCTGCGCCGGAACCTCTTCTGGGTGGTCAGGCTCGAGGGTCCTGCCTGCCCAGCTCCTCTGGTTTCTCCAGGACCAGACCCAGGGGCCCTCCACAGGATGCCCCCTACGTGGTGCCCGTCCACCCTCTGTCTCCCTGATGCCTCTCCATCTCCCTCTGGACACGAGGCTGCCTCCTCAGCCCATTCTGCAGCTTGGAGAGACAAGGCCCACAAGCACACAGGATGGCAAGCCCATCCCCCACCTTACCCCTCCCTGACCCTGTAAATCTGCCCTTCGTCCTGCCGATGTCCTCACCCCCTAACCCCCGAACTAGGTGCTGCAGCCAGAAACCTGGGAATCATCCTTTTGGCTCAAGCCTGCTTCTGCTCAGTCCACCGCCCTGCCCTGTCCCCCTGCCCAGCCTGGTTCTGGCACCCTGGACCAAGGCCTGTCCTCTGGGAAGCCCCTCACTTCCATCGCACTGAAAGCTGCTGCACCCCAGGAATGATGGCAGCCGCGCATACACCAGGCCTTGGGCATCATCCTAAGCACTTTACATGCATTAACGCACCTAACACCATGACAGGTGTTATGTCTGCTCCCTGGGAGCCTGGGGGACAGGCCAGCAGGTAACCAGCTCTACCTCAGTCACTTGCACGCAACACAGGTGGCCTCCGGGGGATGCTCCTGGGGACTGAGTCTGTCTCTTCCCCACTCTGCCCCCAGGATCTGGAAGAGTGCTGGGTGACTTAAACATGCGCTGCACTGACTGGATACCTCGAGAGGCTCTCCTTGTATTTCCCCTGCAGTGCACCTGATGGCAGAAAACTGGCTGGTTTTACAATTTGTTGGCGATCAGGGCATTGTGGACTCTCGCTATACCCTAAGCATAGGTCCTGCTTCACCACACAAAGCCCGCCTTACTCAAGACTCCAAGTGCGCTCAGTAGCTCAGCGCCCCGACCATCACAGCGAAGGCATCGGCGCCCAGCAGAGGCAGCAGCACGCGCCTTGCACACAGCCAGACTGACAGGTGCTGCTGCTTCCGCGGACACCCCAGGTAACCAGAGATTTCCTATCCATGCAGCATTACTTCACTGTTAACTTCAGCCACGAGAACCAGAAGGCCTTGGAGTTGAGGACAGAGGATGCGAAGGACTGTGACGAGTGGGTGGCGGCAATTGCTCATGCAAGGTACATCCCCTGCCCACGGTCCAGGCCGCAGAAACGGAACCCCGGCCCCGTGCAGCGAGCCCACGCCTCTGGAAGAAGGGGTGTGGTGGAGGAGAGGAGTGGGGATGGAAGCTTGGCGGGGTCTCCATCAGAGCCCTGGAGCTCGGGGTCACTTCCCTGGGTGCCACAGGGAAGGAGAGGCCGTGAGGAGCAGCGTTGCTTCACCCAGGCTCGCTCCTGTGTTCCTGTCAGGGAAACTGAGTGCCATTTGGTTGGGTGATGGGTTTTATGGACACAGCGTAAGGTTGCTCCAAGCCAGACGCAGCCGGCTACTCGGCCACAAAACCAGTCCCATGTTCCCTCCGGGCCTCGGTTCTCCGCCCCACAGACTGAAATCCTCATGTCACTCCACGCTCTGACACAGCGGTGGGGCCCTCCTGAGGGAGACCTGCCAGTCCCTGGCAGAAAAGCAGTGCAGGAGTGTGCCCTGCAGAGGATGGAGGCTCTAGGCTGGACTGAGTCTTAGGGGTCCTGGGCTATCACCCCAAATAATCCCTCTGCAGAGCTGAGGACTGCCTGGGGGCTGGGACACCCAGACGCACCCCGCTGAGTGGTAGATCTTTCTGGCTCAGTGGATGTCGCTGTTGCTGTGTCTGTCTCCCCACAGAATGTGGGGCAGGGACCAATGCAATTTTGGGCATTCCTAGGGCCTGATGCTCAGCAAAGGGGGGCAGGCAGAAGAATTCAAGGATAGATGCATGGATTGAGGATGGACGCAAGGGTGCATGCTATAGAGAAGATGAAGGGAGGGTGGATAAATGATTGATGAGCAGGTGTTGAAAGGAGGGATGGATGGAAGGAAGGAAGGAAGGAAGGAAGGAAGGAAGGAAGGAAGGAAGGAAGGAAGGATTGATGGACGGATGGATTCTATGGCTCTTCCTTGACCTTTGAATCAAGCCAGCTCACCAGAAGGCCTTTATGATGGTCCCAGCACTGACTGGCCCTGAGGTCAGGCCGTCTCCATCCCTGTCCTCAAGGACTGTCTGTCCGCATCAGCTACAGAGACCAGGTTATCAGACACATGCTGAGTCTGGCAATCAGGTCCTCTCCAAGGGTGGTGGGTAGTGAGCCCCACTCTGGTTGGGTCCCTAGGTATCCCAAGGGATCCCCTAGGGCCATTTGGGTGGCCCCAAATGGGCCGTGTCTCACCTGCCGCCCCCACCCATCCACAGCTACCGGACCCTGGCCACCGAGCACGAGGCACTGATGCAGAAGTACCTGCACCTGCTGCAGATCGTGGAGACGGAGAAGACAGTGGCCAAGCAGCTGCGGCAGCAGATCGAGGATGGGGAGATCGAAATCGAGCGGCTGAAGGCAGAGGTGACGGTCCCCACCCCCTGCCCAAAACCCCAGGCTCCTCAGGATCGGGGTCACATGACAGGACAGGGACAGCTCCCAGCCACTGCCATGCCAGCCTCCAAACCTAAAATCAGTGACGCTGGCAGAGTGGGAAGGTCCTCTGTTCAGACCAGGGTTCTGATCCTGCCTCTGCCAACTAAACCGCAACCTGGGGCAAATCCCCTGACTGCTCTCTGCCTCCCCTTCTTACGGACTTTTCTTCCCTAACCCTCAGAGCTGCGAGGATGGAGTGAGATAATTTATGGGCAGAGACCTAGTCTCTATGCCAACAAGCACATTGACTAAGCCTTCAGCATCACCAGCCCAAGGCACTGGGGGGCACAGGGTCTCTGGTAGGTCATACAATGTGGCTCCTGACTCTAGGCCAAGCAGCCCCTCCCTCCGCGTGCCCTGATGGGAGCTCGCCAGGTAGCAGGTACCAGGGGGAGTCTTTGGGGGTTTTGCTACCACCAGTGTGGTCCACAAAGCAGCAGCTCATTAGAAATGCAGAATCCCATACTGCCCTCCCCGCCCCCTAGACCTCCTGAGCCAGAATCTGCCCTTTAACAGCATCCCAAGGGTCAAGAAAGCTTGGGAGGCTAACTCTTAGTCCCTGCAGTGCCTCTGGCCCACTGTCCACCCCCAGCAGAAGGGTGTCATGGCCCTGCACCCCCTCACCCCACCGCTGTGCTCAGAACCACCTGGCCACGTCACACAAGGATGGTGGACCATGAGCTGAGGCAGGAAAGAAGGAAACGCAGATTCCAGCGATCAGGAAGTGATGGAAGGCGGAAACCGCAAGGCCCTGGCTGCAGTCGGGGAAGTCACTCTCCCCTCCTGTGGCCCACCGTCCCGACCCAGGGCAGATAGATGACTCCCGACCTTCACCCCCCAGCTCCCCTGACTACACACTATGATGTACCCTGTGCCTAGATGAGGAGTGGGCAAGAGGCCTGGCTGAGTCAGCCACCTAATGCCCCAGGTGCTGCCAGAAGTTGCCCACCCCACCTGGTCGTGCAGAACTAACAGGAACCTCAGTCTGGGGCTCTAGCTCCAGCCCAGCTTCCGGTTCACCCCACCCCCTCTAGCCCCTACCAGGCACCTTCAGAGAGGAGGCCTCCACTGAGCTGGGACAGGCTCCCGGGTCCGCCCTCAGCTCCCTAGCCTGTCTGCTCTGCCCAATCCTCCTCATGCAGCTCTGGCACGGGCACCTGTCCTGTCTCTAGACCAGCTGGTTCACTCTCAGACTAGTCCCCTCTGTGGGCAACCTTGTGGTCTGCCCTGGCCCAGCACACACCACGGCATCCAAGTGAAGCCCCTGTCAGGGACCTGTAGTCATGGCCGGGGTGTCCAGCTATTGCTCACTCACGATAGGCCTTGGCCCACCTGAGCACGGCCTCACCCTCTCCCCAACTCCTCACCTGTCCCCCAGGCTCCTGCGAAGCCTGTGGCTGTGAGCTGGGCGCCTCTGAGACTCTGGATGTGCTGGCATGAGGAATGCCCTTATCACCCCCACGTGTCCCTGCCTAGGAAACCCTCCCGTGGTCTCCCACCCTTGGCGTGGCCCCCCAGCCTGGCGGGAACCCCCTGAGGGTAGGCCTGTGTCCTTCATCACCTCTGCCTGGCAGAGAAGGCACTGGGTGAGGGCTCCCTGGGTGGATGGACGTCAGGCTCTGTGGGGGGCACCAGAGAGATGAAGGTGTCACTCCTGCAACCTGACTGTGGGGTGCAGAACCATGGGCACGAAAGCAGGGCTCCATGGGGACCTGAGCTGGGAAGTGACTCAGTTCATGGCTGGCATGCACATGTGTTTGGGTTTCTTGTGCCTTAGAGGGGCTGGGGGAGGGGGCTGGAGGGCAGAGAAGCGGTGGGTGTTAGGGTGGTGTAGGCAGGGGGCCGGAAGCGGGGCGGTTGTAAAAGTGCCTGTGGGTGCGTGCGGCACGGCGGCAGGAGCCCTTTTGTGGGATTCAGGGCAATGCTTCCAGTCGAGCGCATCCACTCCAGGGCAAAGATTGTTTCCAAGGACACTCTGAAAGGTCGCTCTGTGCCGACGATTTTGGGCTCCAGCCTTTCTGTGTCTCTCGCACACGCAGGCCCCACGGGGCCCAGGGCCCCTACCGGCGCTGGGTGGGCTTCAGGAAGGGGGAAACAGAGCCCGTTGCCCAGGAAGTCAGTGACCAGGTGGCAGGGGGCACTGAGAAGCTAGGAAGTGAGGAATAGCCCCATGACAAAGTCAAGGTCTTATAAGGTCTGAGCTGGGGGGGGACCCGAGGACACAGGTCCATAGGGGAAGGAACTTACCCAAGGTCACCCCAGCACTGGAATTCTAGCTCCTATGAAAGCTACCGCCTCCCCCCCGCAAAGGGGACAGGTTGATGAAAGGCTGCCCCAGGCTCCCGGGGTTGCCTTTCCTCACCGATGCCAAACAGCTTTCCTCAGGCCCCACCCCGCTCTTCCTGAGGACTCTGGCAGTTACCTCCTCCTGCCACCAGCTGTTCTGAGATCCCGCTGCCCTGACTGACCACATCGCCCCCTGCGGTCATCATGGCTTCACCCAGGGGTCGCTACGTGTGCCCGTCAGGATCAGCCAGGTTCCACCAGCGTCACAAGTGACCCCAACGTCCTCACAGCGCAGCACAACAAAGATTGTGCTTTCGGTCACACAGCACTCTCAGATCCGGCTCTCGTGCTGCTGGGCTGTCACTGTGCCATCCGCGGATGGGAGTGTTGCAGCTGATGAGTGCCACAGGACCATGCCCGAGTTCCAGGACCTGGGAAACACGATCCCGCCTCATCCTAGGAGAGCAGCAGCCCCTGCTTCCATCCCTGGGACACAGGCTGGTGTATATCACAGTGTCACAGACTTGCCGGAAGGTTTGGACATGACAGTGCCAAAAGGGAAGACAGAGTAGAAATGAAGGAAAGACACCCCTACCCCACACTGCTCAGCCTGTCCCGCGACAGGGACCCCTCAGTGACATCTGTCCGCACACCCCCACAGGCCATTCTGTCGGTGGCCTGGCCCATCACCTCTTCTCTACAACGCCCCTCTCCCTCCAGCCAGTGACGTGCTAGAGCCACTCGTACCAGCTGCCAAGAGCTGGTGTTTTCAAGGATTCGCAGGTTCCTTATTCAGCCTTTGGTGGCCTCGCCGTGGGCAAGGGAGGAATGTTCATACACAGAACCGACCAGTCAGAGTTTCTCTTTCAGAGAGACCTGATTGTGATGGCTGTGCATACCCACCTTTTTCAGAGTCAGTTCTGTAATTGGCAGGGCCCGGTGGCAAATGAAAATGGGGGTTCCTTTGAAAATTTCAAGGCACCAGCAGAGCCCTGAACCACGCACCGGGTCCTTCTCAGCCCGGGCTCTGCCCAGCCCCGACCTGGCCACCTCTCCCCGGATGCATGGCATCTGTTTTCTCCCATCTAAACAACACCCTCGGGCCTCATCTTTCAGAACCAAAAGCCCCGAGGACCCTCTAAAACAAGGAGACACCTGCCTCCCTGCAGGAGCTGCCCCTCCACCGGAGCACTCCGGTGGCCACGTCCTCCTTTCCACAGCTACTTTGCTCCTGTTTATGACTGAGCGTAAACTCGGAGAACACGGGCAGGCCCTGAAGGGCAAGAGTTTAGAGTCAGTCATAATATGTCACTGGTTCGGAAGCATTCAGCATCCTGCAAGGCTGAGACTGGTTTGAGATAAAACTGTAGCCATGGAATCGGTTTGGCAAACGAACTTCGACCTGGAACCCAATATATAAAACAGGTCAACAAGGGGCCGGCTGTAAGAGAAAGAGAAGTAGGCACCTTGACCCTACTCCACGCGGCTCTCCCTACTGCTCAGCGCCCCCATCTCTCCTCCCACCAGCCTCCACCCCACCCCCACCCCCCACTGCCCTGGCACAGAAGACCCTGTCATACCCTGTACCTTTGATCACACCATCCCTTCCTTCTGCTGCAATCCCTACCATGCCAAAATCACCTGTGGGCTCCTATTTGCCCTTCAAAACCTCTCTGGAAAGCCCCATCCATTTCTGTGTTGAGATGTCTGCTGCAGCAGGTGCACACCCCTGTCCCAGCCTTGCCTTGTTGTTTTACACATGGCCTCTGGGGACGTCCGCCCCCCCTTCTGAGACTGGAAACCCCTCAAGGGGCCCTTCCACCTTCTCCACCTGCAGCTCTGTGCCACCTGTGCCCGAGACATCGCTCTCCACAGTGACCGCACAACGACGGGAGGGTAAACGAATGGGCGCGGAAGAGGAGGAGAGAGAACCGAGTTATGCAGCAGCGGGTTGAAAAGCAAGAAACGCGGAGATCTTTGGCAGAAGCTTGCCTGCGAACACAAAGAGAAAACCTGGATTAATGCCACAGTTGATGACTGCACGAGGGGGTGGGGGACGGGGCGGGCGCCCTGAGGGGCGTGGCCAGTGAGGGCATAGACGGCCTGTCTGCAGGTGGCGAGTGGGTGGCCCAGAGGCTGGGCTCAGCAGCCAGAGCAGGCGCAGAGCTGGCGATTTGGGCTGTGAGCCAAAGTCCCAACTCCACGGCCACGTTGACAAGGGTCAGCTGAACAGCTCCTGGGCAAGCCAACCGCGCTCCGTGGCCAATCCATCCCAGAAGGGACCTGTCCTCTAGGACCTCACGTGGGGTCCCACCACCCTCTTCCAGGGTGTGGGCTGTGGCCCAGACTGCTGCAGGCTCCCCGGACTCACAGCTCTGGGCAGCTGGGCTCAGCGGCCTGGTGCTTCAGTAAGGCCCCCTGGCGCCCTGAGTTGCCTGCGCAGGGAGTAGAGCGCCTGGCCTAATTGCATCTATTTTTGCCCTGGTCCCTGCTGGGTGGATGTCCCGGAATGCCTCTCTCCAAGAGCAGCGCCATCATTTTTAAATACAGACTCACAGACATGCACATGCACGCGCACCTGTCATCCCACCAAAAGGAGAGGGGGCACCGAGTGTGAACCCCAAAACCTGCAGAGAAAGCAGACTGGCATGGGGGTGGTGACACCAGACCAACCCTGACAGTGTGGACTGGGTGTGCCCAAACCTCTGAGCTCTCCAGGAGCTTGTGTCAGTGAGCACACGTGTGTGTGTGTGTGAGTGTGTGTGTTCCTCAGCCCCAGACAGGGCAGACCAAAGGATCAGCCTTTATTTCAACGTGCAAATGTTCTCAGAGAATCAAAAAACCGGAAGTGGGGGGTGCGCTGGGGAAAGAAAAGCAGCAGCTCCCCTGCCGGCACTGAATATTTCTCAGCCAGATATTTTCAGCGACTCTGCCAAGCATCACCAGGTAATTTTAGCAACACGGCAGTGGAGAGCGGGTAACGGCTCCGTTCTGCTTTCAAAGTGCTCTTTTGTGAAACCCATTCATTCCGTGGTTCAGCGGGCGGCTTGCAGAGGAAGTGGCCTGGTGGCGACTGCAGGCTCTCCTGAGCTGCTACCTTTAATTTTTTTTTAATTGATTGATTATTTTTTTGTGGGGGAGACATTGGTTTGTTGTTCCACTCATTTGTGCACTCACTGGCTGACCCTACCCAGGCATCAGACCCACTGCAACCTTAATGCATGGGAATGAGGCTGTAGCCAACTGAGCTACTTGGACAGGACTGGAGCCTCCTCCACCTGCAATCTGTGGGGATCCATGATGGCAGTGTTTTCCTCTGCCTGAGTTTTGCATGGATCTGGGTTTTTTTTTTTACTTCACTCATTAACGTGGCCTGCAGTGTGCTGAGTGCCCAGCCCTGCGCCTGGCAGGAGACAGGTGGCGCTGGCACTGGAATGTCCGAAGCACAAGGTGGCCCTGGTGACAGGCCCCCGGTAAAGGCCTGCAGAGTTTGGGGTGGTGGAAAGGGGGGCCCCGACCAGCCCACTAGAGGAGTCCCCAGGCCTCCGCTGTGCCCACCTCTCTGATCCCCAAATCCGATAGAGATTTTCACAGCACCTCTGATGTTCGTTCCCAGGCTGTCCCATTTCCTGAGCCAGCAGTTTCCAGGCGGTGCCCCAGGATGGCTCTAGGTCAGGGAGGGGCTTCGGGCCCGTCCAGCACAGGGACTGCCGAGCCCACGGGACTCTGCCACAGCCTGGGCTGCCTGTGGGGTTGGTCTGAAAAAGAAAGAGATTCCGGTGTCAACAATTATTTTTTAAGATTTAAAAAAAAAGAAAGAGAAAGAGACTCCCAAGTGCCCATCAGCAGATGAACAGAGAGCAGCATGTGTTCTCTGCATACAATCAAACGTCACTCGGCATTACTTTTTTTTTAAGATTTTAGTTATTTATTTTTAGAAGGAGGGAAGGCAGAGAGAAAGAGAGGGAGAGACACAGCAATGTATGGTTGCCTCTCATGCGCCCCTTTACTGAGGACCTGGCCTGACCCAGGCATGTGCCCTGACCAGGAATCAAACTGGCAACCCTTTGATTCACAGGCCGGCGCTCAGTCCGCTGAGCCACACCAGCCAGGGCTCAACCTTTAAAAGGAAGGAAATCCTGTTGCAGTGTGGATGAGCCTTGGGGACATGATGCTGAGTGAAGCAGGCCTGTCACCAAAGGACAAATACCATGTGATCCCACTTAGTTGAGGAACTTAAACGGTCAAGTTCACAGAGACAGAGTGGAAGGAGCTGCCCGGGCTGGGGCAGGGAGGGGGAGGCGGTGCTTGAGCACTTTACAGCTCCATTTCAGGAAGATGAGGCAGCCCCGGAGTTGGGGTGGGGATGGCTGCACAAAGGTGTGAGCGGGCACTTCGGCCTGGGCAGCGTGGTGGGTGCGTGTTCCACGTGCCTTACCTCCATGAAAACCCGAGAATAAACACAGCGATGGTTGGGGACAGAATCACAGGTTCAGGCCACAGGGCCCAAGGTTGCTCGGAGTCGTAGCCTAGCTAGACAGGACCCCGATGTCTGGCTCAGCCACGTCCCACAGAGCAAGGGGCCACGGGCCCTCAGGACGGAACAGTGGGCACACACTCACCACACAGAGCCTGCTGGCCAAGGATCCTCGGGGCAGCTGAGCTGTGTTTCTGTTACAGATTGCATCCCTGCTCAAGAACAAAGATCGCATCCAGTCCATACAGACCGTGACCCCGATCGAAGAGGACAGTGACATCAAGAAAATCAAGAAGGTTTGTCCCATCCCTCCGGGCTGCACCCCTGCCCAGCCTCCTGTCCCCCTGCCCCAGGGCGTGGCCCCCTCACCTCAGCTCCCAGGACAGAACCAGCACCCCAGTCCAGCCACCTCCTCTGATTGTCCCTGTGAGGAGGGTGGTTCAGCCCATGCTATAGTTGACAAAACTGAGGCTCCATGAAGGAAAGGACTGGAGCTCATGGCCGTGGGACTCTTGGCCTGGCCGGGAGCTTTCATGGCAGCACTAGGCGACCTCGAACAGCACTTTGACCCCTCCCCACACCCCTCACTGCCAGCAAACATGTGCACACAGCTGCCCTTCAGGCCTCAGCAGACCTCCGCACAGCCATCGGCCTTGATAAGACCCACAGTCCCTCCCACTGGTGTTGCCCGGTTGGGGTCCAGAAGCACAGACATCTCAGAAGGTACCAGGGATCCACCCAGTCATAGCCAAACCCTGGGCCACCTGGGGGGCTGCGGAGCAAAAGCTTACAGTTTGTGTTTGCAGCCTGCCGGAACCCAGGCAGGGAGCCTGACTCACCCTGAGACAATCGAGTGACACTAGAGAACCCACCTGCAGGGCGGGCAAAGGGACCCTCAGGCGGTGCAGCCTCCCATTGGGTCAGGGTTCCGAGCCCACATGCCATTTCCTTTTCCTTTCCAACTGGCAGCCAGTGCTTTCAAAGCCAGACATCTCACCTGAGCATCGGGGTTTCTGGTCGCTCACAAGCAGAAATAGCTACTGTTCGTTAAGTACTTTCCAGCAGTTTTGCTGCCGATAAATTCATTCCCAACAGCCAACCCCCTGAGGTTTTATTCACCTGCAACTCACACGGGAAATGAGGCCCAGCCAGGAACGGTGACTTGCCGGGGTCACAAAGTGGCCACCAAGCTCCAAAGCCCACATCCTTGGTCCGTGGGGCCCACCACATCCTAAAAGGCAGGTCCCACAGCCCCAGGGCCCACATCCCACCTCCAGGACAGGCGAGGCCAGCTTCACCCACATCCAGGACCTGCCAGGCCTGGCGGGCACTGGGATCTGTCCCCCAGGTCTGAACCAAGCCCCACCCAGTGGTGACACCCTGGCTGTCCTTCTCCACTGTTGCCCCATTGGGCTTCCTGGCCCCTCTTGAGAGGCCACTGTGTCTGGGACATTTTGTTCAGCACCAGCTGAAACCCACCGCCTTCCCTCTATTGTCACCCCCCTGGAGCCTCAGAGCAGGACAGCTTCCTGTCCCCAGGGCTCTGCCAGGGCCCAGCCAGGCCTCTCCACTCCAGGCAAACCACTGGGGCGGCTCTGGGTGCCCAGCGCCCCCTCCCGTCCAGGCACCACCCATCACCCTTGCTCTGGGTGCGCTGGGTCTCCCCCGCGCAGGAACGTCAGGGAGCTTGGTAGCACCTAATTGGAAGCGTGTGCCTCTTAGAACAATTCTGTACGTGTGAACGGAGGCCTTTCCCGAGTTCCTGCCAAAACCAGCCAGAATTGAGAAAAGCGAGCAGAGCGGGGGTGTCACTTCCCCGCGGAGGCGGGAGGGGGGCCTCTGGGCAGCCGCCGGTTCTCAGAGGCGGAGAGCGACGCCTTTGCCACATTCTGTTCCATTTGATCATCGCCCTCTCCCCGAACGAGCTGTGATAGAAACTTCTAGGCTCTCAGTTCAGTGTGATTGGACGAGAAGACATGTGAGCTGTGCCCGGCTATGCTCCCCCACCTCCCCGCCTCCTCAGGGAGCATTTCTGAAGCAGCCAAGGGGTCTTGCTAATGGGAAGAGGCTGGGGAAGCCTGGGGGTCTGCATTTCTAACCAGCGCAGGCTCCCAGCACATGGGGCATGCCCAGAGCATGGCCTCATGTTGGCCCCTTGTCCAGATGGCAAACGGGTTCTGAGGGACCTGGGCAGGGACCTTGCAGGCGGCACACTAACAGCCTCCCCATCCCACGCCGCATGGGCGCCCAGGTGCAGAGCTTCCTGCGCGGCTGGCTGTGCCGGCGCAAGTGGAAGACCATCATCCAGGACTACATCCGCTCGCCGCACGCCGACAGCATGCGCAAGCGCAACCAGGTGGTGTTCAGCATGCTGGAGGCCGAGGCCGAGTACGTGCAGCAGCTGCACATCCTGGTCAACAACTTCCTGCGCCCGCTGCGCATGGCCGCCAGCTCCAAGAAGCCCCCCATCACGCACGACGACGTCAGCAGCATCTTCCTCAACAGGTGAGCACCCCTCGGTTACTGAAAACGAGTAAGAGAAAGAAGTAGCAAGTGGACGTGAGTAGCCAGTTCCCAGAAGCAGAAATCCACATGGCCAAATCCACGCAGGAAAAAGCCCACCCGGCTCACCAGCCGTGATTTTCCTTCGAGCAAATCCAGTTTCTCTTGCTGGACAGGGGACAATGGCAGTTTCTGAGCAGTGGGGTTACCGGTGACATCCTCGCAGTGTCCGCCTGAAACGTGGAGGCTTCATCAGCGAACTTCCTCAAGTTCTAGCTGGCGGTGTCCCCAGCCGGCCGTTCTGCCACAAGCACGCAGCCCTCGGAGCACCTCCCCTTTTGAGCAAGTGACCCCAACGCTCTGCTGTCACCCCTAGAAATTCCTGGTCCTTTTCCCCACACATTCGTTCCCTCCAGTCCCCACAAGCGACACAAGCGGACTCACCTGTGAGGAGCCATTTGCTGCTGGAGGCCTGCGGCTGTGGGCTGGGTGACCCGGGGGAGGCACCGGATGGGGGTACCCCCGGGCCCCCTCAGCCTGGCTTTCTCTTCCAGCGAGACCATCATGTTCCTGCACCAGATCTTCTACCAGGGCCTGAAGGCCCGCATCTCCAGCTGGCCCACTCTGGTCCTGGGTGAGTCCCCGCCCCTGCCCCACCCTCGCCTGCTCTGGCCCTCCTGTCCCTCCGGGTGGCACTGTCCCCTCCGGAGGGAAATGAAGGGGCCCCTTCAGGACCCACAGAAACCCAAGAAGAAAGAGAAGTTGGCCAAACCTCTGTTTCTAGGAGGAAGCGATGTATTTTTAGTTCTTTATCTGCTTTTCCCTTTTAAAAATTATATATATATATATATATATATATATATATATATATATGCCGATTTGAGAGGATTAGAGAATCCAGAAGAGTGGAAAACATTTAAAAATATCCAGCATGGTTCTACCTCCCAAAGATACCACTGTAAACACTTGGGTGTTTTCTTCCAGTTTTTCTTCATGGGCAGATCTCAAGGTTTTTTTGTTTTTTTCCCCCGTTTTACATAATTGCAAAAATACCGAATATAGAATTCGAATCTTGCCGCGGGTTTTTTTAAACTGTCCATTATCGTGTGTTTTTTCTCCGACTTGTGGACTGCCCATTGATGCTCCAGCGCCCACTTGCAGGGGGGCGTTGCACAGCCCCTCTGTCAGAGCACAGGGCAGGTTTGAGGGTGGGGCTGGGAGGACAGGGTATTGTACACCCAGGAGGTGGAGACAGAACGGCCAGCAGGGACCCATCTCGCTGCACCAGGGGTGCGGAGCTAGGGAGGTCTGGAAGGACAGGGATGCGCTGGTGAAAGGACAGGTGCAAGGCAGAGACTCACAAGGCCGTGCTGCGTCAGGAGACCCGGTTTCAGGCCACCTACTGACTCGCCTGTGACAGCAGAGAGGTGCTGTCACAGGTGGGACTCTCTGGAAGGGAGGCCTCAGCACCAACCCGTGGGAGCCGGGCAGAGGGGCATGAGGCCTCAATGCAGCGACAGCCAGGCCCTCCGCTGACCCCATGGGAGCGCAGCACTTGGGATGGCCCCTCAAGGTCAAGCATGGGGCAGCCTTTACGCCCCCACCTGCACCCACCATTGGGTGGGGTGTGACTTGTGCAAGGCAGCGTCCTTCAGCCTAGTGGTTCCTGGGTGGGGGGCGCCCAGCTGAGAGCTGTTGAATACCGGCACCCCAGCAGCTAGGGAACAAATGTTGGGGTGCCGAATGGGTGGGGGCGCACACACAGCACCCACCACACTGCCTGGCTCTGACTCCGTCTCTCAAACTCTGCGATTCTGGCTTGGTCCCCATATTGGGGGCCACCTACCTGGTCAGAGTCCTCTCCAAACGCTGGGATCCGTCCAGGGTGGGGTGGGGCACCGCCACTGTCGCCAGGGGCGCGCGCCCGTTGACCCTGCCCACCGGCCGCTGACCCCGCCCTCCTTGCAGCCGACCTGTTCGACATCCTGCTGCCCATGCTCAACATCTACCAGGAGTTCGTGCGCAACCACCAGTACAGCTTGCAGATCCTGGCGCACTGCAAGCAGAACCGCGACTTCGACAAGCTGCTCAAGCACTACGAGGCGAAGCCCGACTGCGAGGAGAGGACGCTGGAGACCTTTCTCACCTACCCCATGTTCCAGGTGCGCCATGCCGCCCCCTCAGGCCCGCCTGCAGAACAGGGTGAGGCCGGCCCGCCCGGTGGAGCAAACAGTGAGAAGGCGTGGGCACAGCCCCTCCAGGGGCCCTGCCCCTGCAGGTATCCTGGGAGCTGGGAGATCCCTTTCCAATGCTGCTCGTCTCTATCTCCCATCCCTCCTCTTGTAGATCCCCAGGTACATCCTGACGCTGCATGAGCTCCTGGCCCACACCCCACACGAGCACGTGGAGCGCAACAGCCTGGACTATGCCAAGTCCAAGCTGGAGGAGCTGTCCAGGTGAGCCGGCTGAGGAGGGGTGGCCAGGCTCAGGTCTGGGTTGAGGGTGCCCCCCAAGTGTGCTAGGCCCCAGGTAGTGACATGCAGGATCAGGGTAGGATTCCTGGGGACAGGGAAGCAGTGTCCCCCAGTGCAGAGCCACAGTGCACAGCCTGAGCCCACAGGGTCCCAGGCAGGGCCTGTCTCCCAGGACAGGAACCTGCTCACTGCCTCCCTTCCCGGCCTCATTGTGTTAGAGCCAGAGGGGCTACAGGAGGCCCGAGGGACCCCAGGAGGCAGCCAGGCTTCCTGTCACTGAGGAGTGCCTGCCCCGGGGTGGGAAGAGCTGCAGGCGGCACCTGGGTGGCAGCCTAGCTGCTGATCCTTTTCCCCCTGGGGTCCTGGTGCTCAGCCCACTCTTGTTGCCCCTCACCGCCATCACCTACACCTCGCCTAGCACCCAACACGAAGGAGGTCTCCTCTCTCCATGACAACCCTTTCGTCCTCCCATCAGCTTCCTCTGGGGCTCAGAAAGCCCCGAACCCATGGGAGGCCATCAGATAACTCGAGTCCTCCAAGCTGAGCTCAGAACACTCCTCCTGGAGGCTGGCACACTCCTGCCTCTAGCTTTCACCCACCGTTCCTCCTGAACCCCCATACCCTGGGCTCACTGGCAACCCCAAGCCCTGGAAACCAGGCTGCTTTGCAACACAGCCCCTGAAAGGAGCCTGCCTCAGCAACCTCTGTCCAGCACAGGGCTGAGGCTGGGGCTTCTGTCGGAGCATCGCTAGAAGGGCAGGGGAAACTGAGGCACAGAGGAAGAGACTCTCGCCTCCCCAACGACAGCCCTAACAGTGGTCACAACCAATTTCTCTCATGGGCTGGGCATGAGCTCGGCACATGAAACACACGATTGTCCACCCTCACCCCGCCATTCTCCAGGCCCTGAGGATCAGGGGATCTTGGTGGTTTGCTCAGCAGCCAGCTGATTCCATCTGTCACAAGCACTAGGGCCCCGTGTGACTGCAGCTGGCTGTGGGGTGTACTTGGAGCGGGTCTGAGGGAGAACGTCGTAACCACGCACACTGACCAGCCCCTGCTGGCACCCTGCACAGAATGTCAGGTCCCAGCAAACAAACAGGAGGCCCTCTAGGGTATTTGTTTGTTTGTTTGTTTGAGTAGGTGAGGTATTATTTCAAGACATCTCCCCCCAAAAAACGACTCACTACTTTTCTGAGACTCCTAAAAATCCATCAGTGTTCTTAGCAAAGTCTAACCCTCGCTGGTTCCCACACAGAAGTAACAGAAGTCAGTCTTCCCTGAGCCAGCCTACTGCCAGGGCCTCCAAAAACAGGTTGTTCCAAACTATTAATATTACGGAAAGAATCATATGAAGAACATTCAGGAGAAAACAGCACCTGAAAAGGGCCTGAGCAGAAGAAGGGGGGTAGTTTTTCAAGATTTCTCAGCCCCATAGATGACCCCGTACTTTGCTAAGACTCCTCAAAAACCATTCAGGCTCTGAGTGAAGTCCACAACTCAATTTTTCCATCTTTCCGCTCATCTTGTTTTTAAAAGCAGGTAGATGGTGCCATCTGGTGGGCATCAGTGGAGTTGCAGTCGGCCGAACAAAAATAGTAGGAATAGTCGTTTGCATCCCAGATTAGGAAAAAATCGCGTCCAGTTTTCCTCCCTTGCTTGTCAAAAGCTACACAAATCAAGAACTCGGTCTCCCTGGAGCCAGCCTCATTGCCAAGTCCTCGGACAATAAGCAAGTCCAGATCCGGTATTTTAAAAAGCAGTCGTAAACAAACGTTCAGGGAAAAGAAACAGCAAGTCCAAAGACCCTGAGAAAGAAAAGGTACGCTATTTTTCCAGACACCCACTAAAAAATAGACGACTTGGGCAGACGCTTGGATACTAGTCAAGGTTTCAAGCATGAGACCACACAATGTCCTTTAGCCTCCTCCTAGGATATTTTTTTCAAAAGCAGGTAAATGCTGTCATCCTGTGGACATTAATGGTATTGCAGGTGGCAGAAAAGATAAATAGGAGCAATTGTCTGTATCCCAGATTAAAAAGTAGCCGTGTCAAGTTTTCCTCCCAAACTTGCCAAAATCTACAAAACTAACAAAAACTGGTCTTCCAGGGAGCAGCCTCATTGCTAAGTCCTCCAGTAATAAGCAAGGCCAGAGCCTACATTTTTAAACAGTCATAAAGTACAAAAGGCCTGAGAAGAACGTAGGCAATTTTCGCAGATACCCTCTGAAAAATAACATACTACCTGGGCAGACGCCTGGAAACGTTCACGGTTCCTAGTGGACCACTCGCGTCTCCTTTTGCTTGTCCTTTATCTCTCCCTTCCCTTCTCTCTAAAGATAAATGTAAATAAAATCTAAAATAAATAAAACCAAGGTAAAAGAAGGTTCCTGGGGATGAAACAACGACCAAGCCCTGAGAAAACACAGGCAGGAAATATTTTCAGAGCATCGCTAAAAACAGAAACAAAAACAAAAAAAAAATAGCCTATTTCCTGACGTGCCCTTGAGACCCGTGGAAGTCCTTAGCAGAGACACTTCACTTGGCAAATGTAGTTTTTAAAAAGCAAATCAATGCTGCCACCCTGTGGACATGCGGGATATTGCTGGCCGCAAGGAAAAAAACAAAACAGTAGAGACACATCTCTGTATTTTAGATTGGGGGTAGATGGTGTCAAGCTATCCTCCCAGACTTGCCAGAACTTAGGAAACTAACTGAAGCTGTTCTCCCCCGAGCCAGCTGTATTGCCAGGTCTTAAGCCAGTCCAGAGCCAGGATTTCGAAATAGCCATATAAGCGGCCCTGGCTGGTGTGGCTCAGTTGTTTGGAGCAGCATCCAGCACGCCCAAAGCTCACAGGTTCTATTCCTGGTCAGGGCACACGCCTAGGTTGCGGGTCCGGTCGGGATGCATTCCGGAGGCAACCGACCAATGTTTGTCTCTCACATGGATCTTTCTCTCCTTTTCTCTCCCTCCCTTCTCCGCTCTCTAAAATCACGTTCTGCAGTTAGAATAAACAAATAAGAGAATTCAGGGGGATTAAAAACACAAGTACAAGAGCCCTGAGGAGGAACAGGCAAGGAATTTTTCCAGTCAGGTCCTTGGGACACAAACAATTCTGCAGTGGATAGCAAGTAAATAGCTGTGTGTGAGCAGTCCCAGGGAAAAAACAGCAGTGCAAAGACCCTGAACTGCAGTAGATGGGATTTTTTCCATACCACCCCCCACGCGTAAATTACCCACTACTACCCGAGACTCTTGGAAATCCGGAAAGGCTCTTTGCAAAGGGGACAACTCTCTTGCCCATTTTCCCACGGACAGTATTTTTTTAAAGCAGGTAAGTGGTGCCATCTGGTGGACATGAGTGGAGTTGCAGCCGGCCCAACCAACAAGTAGGACAGTTGTGTGTTCTCAGATGGCGTGGTGGGTGGGGTAGGGGCTACATGCACCCTGCTTTCCTCCCAGCTGGGCCAGAATCCGCAGAAATAACTGAAGTCCGTGTTCTCTGAGCCAGCGGCATTGCCCCGTCCTCTGAAACCAAGCTGTTTCAGGGCCATGATCGGGAAACCAAACCTTGGCTGGGTAGCTCCGTCGGTTGATTGGAGCATCTTGCCGATACTCCAAGGTTGTAGGTTCGATCCCTGGGCGGGGCAGGAGTCGAGCAATGAATGCACGGATGGACGCAACAGCAGATCAATGTCTCTCTTGCTCTAGAATCAATAAACAAAAGTTTTTTTTAATAAGAAAACATCTGGATATAGAGCGTTCAGGGGCACTGATTGGGAAGTACAAAGGCCTTTGTTTTTTTTCTGCAGATGGGTGAGGCCGGGGTTGGTGAGGGTGGGCTGGTGCACTAAGGATGCCCCCTGCAGCCTAGTCTTCTTCCCCACAACGCGACCTCTGCCCCACAGTCCGTGCTTGTAACCCTGAGACCTGCTTCTCAGTGGTTAACCTCCGATTCATTTTCTGACATGAGACCCCCTGTCTCCTTGGGCGCCAGGCTTTCTCCCAGACCTGGCCGGCCCTCAGCGGCCCTCCTTGGTGTGGTGGCCACCCGTCTCTGATGGTGTCACTTCCCATTCCCACAGGATAATGCATGACGAGGTCAGCGAGACGGAGAACATCCGGAAAAACCTGGCCATCGAGCGCATGATTATCGAGGGCTGTGAGATCCTGCTGGACACCAGCCAGACCTTCGTGAGACAAGGTACAGCCTCCGCCCAGGCCAGCCGGGCGCTCGGTGGCAGGGTCACTCGGGCCCCTCCCAATGTGACAGCGGAATCTGGGGCTGCAGGAGCATCTCTCCATCGAGATGCAGGTGGTGCCTGTTTTCAGGTTCCTTCTCTCCAGAGGCAAACACACTCCTTTCTGACAGCTCTGGCTGTGCACTGCTCACTGTAGTAAACAGTCCCCTGTCCCTTTTGGGAGAATGCAGGAGCAAAAGGCGAGGGCAGACACCAGCTGACCCCGCGGGTCACAAGCACCTCCCTCGAGCCTCCTTGCAGCTGCTGTTCTCAAGGGGATCACTTCACTGGAGTTTCTTCTGAGCCCTTCCATGACCTGACCCTTAAATTGCCTGTCTCCCATCTCCCCGAGCTACTCTGGGCCATGTGGGGAGTGTCCCAAAGAATGACATCTCCTGGGTGGGGACCCTGCGCCCAGGAGCCTGCCCTGTGAGGTGTGGGGCCAGACCTGGAGACCAGACAAGGGGCCTGGCAGTGCTTTCCTGCTTCTCAGTCTCACAGCCGACCCTGACTCCCGCCCGGTCCCTGCCAGACCAACAAGGGGGTGCAGGGACACAGAGAGTGGACCCCCAGCCCAGAAATGCTCTGTGCAAGGGAGACTCACAAGGAAACAAATCCAGGACCAGGCTCCAGGTGGTGACAGGTGCAGGCAGGAGGCAGCAGGGTGGCCCTGAGCAGGACCAGGGGTGGGGGGCTCCCTGAGAAGGGGGTGCCCTAGTGAAGTGTGAAAGATGAGTAGGAGCTCACAGGTAGGGGCATCAGAGGTAGGAGCAGAGTAGGAGCAGCAGCAGGCCTGCCACAGGCCCCTGCCCCAGGCGGGGGCACCCTACTGCTGTATGGAGGGTGGAGGCCCTGCAGCGAAGCCTCCTTGGCCAGTGCTGTTGGCCTGGCCTGGCGTGGCAGCAGCTGCCCTTGTTTCTTGTTTACCCTTACCCCCCACCCCCCCTGAGAGCCCATCCCCCACTTGTTTCTCCTCCTGCCACCCCAAGACCCCCAGCCTGCATTGCCCCTGCCCAGCCCTGGCCGGGAGGTCAAGGAGTCTCTCATGGAGCCTCTCTGGTCGTCCTCCATCCTGTCCCTCCATGGGCCCAAGGATGGGCCACAGGGCGAGTCCCAGGTCCAGGCTTGCTGCTCAGACCAGGACCACCTGGCTCCCCGTCCAGCCCCACATGGACTCTGCAGGTGCCTCGAGGTGGGGTTCACAGGGTCGGGTCGCTGAGGGGCCCTCTCCCCCACCCACAGGGTCTCTCATCCAGGTGCCCATGTCAGAGAAGGGCAAGATCACCAGGGGGCGTCTGGGCTCGCTGTCCCTGAAGAAGGAGGGTGAGCGGCAGTGCTTCCTCTTTTCCAAGCACCTCATCATCTGCACCCGGGGCTCGGGCGGGAAACTGCACCTCACCAAGGTAGGTGAGCAGGCCGCTCTGCTGAGAGCTCCCAGGAAAGGGGAAGAGGGGCATCATGGCCCCCCAGAGGAGCCTGGGGACTAGATGAGCCCCTGAACAGTGTGTGTGTGCATGCATAGGTGTGCGTACGTGTGTGTGTGTATGTGTGTGTGTGTAGGGGGCAGGGGCAGGTGGCACCTGCCTGGGGTCCACAGCCTCTCATCTCCCACCCAAAGGCCCTGTCAGTACCCTGTCTGCCTCAAGAGCACTGGCCTGGCCAAGTGTTGCCCATGGTCTGTGGGGTGCTCACATGCAGGGCCAGTCCTTGGACCCTCACCCTACAGGAGACGCCACCCTCAGCTACCTGACCTCTCCCAAAAGGCGGGAGAATGAGCACTACCACCCCTTCCTGCTCTTCATTGACCCCAGGGCTTTGGCTCCCACCATCCCCCAGTGGCTGGGCCTCTGTCCCCCTGGCCAACCTCTGTCATCCCTCACAACCTGCTCCCTGGGAATGGCCTCCCTTGTCCACTGCTCTGAGCTGTGCAACTCCTCCCAGCTCCATCTCTCGCAGGTGGGTGACCCCAGGAAAGCCCCCAGCTACGCCTGGGGGTGCAAGCAGGTGGGCGCAGACCTGCTCTGTCGGTAGGAAGCACTTGATAAGCCGCAGTCTCCCCAGCACCTCGCCACCACGGACTTCAAATCTGGGCACGTGGAGGCCTGGAGAAGGCACACTACAAATCCTCAAGATTTTTAAGAATTTTTTGAACTGGATGGGACTTTCAGGGTTATCAAACCCAGAGACATTGCTGGGCAGTTAAAGCCCAGCAAGGCCTGGAGGGCACTCAAGGCCACCAAGGGGCAAACGAGAAGCAGAAGCAGGATCTGGGGCTCCCCTCCCACCGGATGGCAGCCTGCCCAGCACATGTTTTCAGACACAGACCGGCCCGTGGCCGGGTCCCCCGTCATCAGTTGCTGTATTGCTTACCTGTGGCTGTGCAGCAAAGCGGCCCCAAATGTAGTGGCTAGAAGCAAACATTTGTTGTCTCAGCTTCTGAGGAAACGGAGGCCAGGGCCCCCACGGAGATGCAGTGGCTGCCCCCCACGCCCACCCCAGCACCAGCAACGGTGACAGGCATGAGCAGCAGCAGGCACAGCCCTGGCCCCCAGGTCTGCTTCATTCTCCAGCGAGAGGCAGGTCGCGGCCATTTGGCCACGGCTGTGGGCACTCTCACGTCTCACCACAGCACTGAGGGCTGAGACAGGCACAGATGCCCGGGCGCGACAGGCATCTTTCCAGAGTTTCCTCAAAACTGACATGCAGAGAGAGGCCGGCTGGGGCTCTCCAGGCTCTGGCGCGGAGCAGAGCAACTGGGCGATCTTGGGGAGGACACAGACCCTGTGATGTCGTCACTGTGTCTGCAAAACTTGAGTGACAAAACCTGAGGAAAGTCCAAGACCCTGGCCCCTTCTCTGCGGGGAGCAGGAGGGGCGTGGGGACTGCAAACCTCTGTGGATTTAGGGGGGTACCTCGGAGCTACAGCGGGGTCCAGAAGAGGCCATGCCATGGCCCCATGACCCCACCCCCAGCCCACCTTGACCTTCATTCAGGAAGGCCTCTCTGAGACAATCTGTACAATGCACTTCATTGGGTCTTTTTTCTTTTAAATTGATTTCAGAGAGAAAGAGGGAGGGAGAGCGAGACAGAGACAAAGACAAACATTGATTTGTTGGTCCACTGGTGGATGTTTTCAGTAGTTGATTCTTGTATGTGCCCTGACCAGGACTCGAACCCGCAACCTTGGAGTATTGAGGGGAGAGCTCTTTAACCCACTGAACTTCCCAGCCAGGGCCATTTGTTTTCTTGTGTGAAGATAAAGCTCTTCCATGTAAAAGACACAGCACCACTGAACAACAACAACAACAAAAACAACAACACCAGTCCCCACTCGGGAACGGTTGTATGTGCGTGGAAGCTCCCGCCCAAGCCCCCTCCTGACACGCCCCCCCTCCCGGCTGCTGTTTTCCAGAATGGGGTCATTTCCCTCATCGACTGCACCCTGCTGGAAGACCCCGAAAGCACCGAGGAAGAAGGTAGGTGTGCAAGTTGCTCACACACACGCTCTCCGCCCAAAAGGCGGGGCCCACGCATGGTTTGCGTAGGGAGGGGGGAGGGTCCTGAGCGAGGTGTCCCTTTCCCCGATCCAGAGGGGCCAGGCCAGGGCTCTAGACCACTGCGCTTGGGGCCCTGGTTCTCCCGTCTTTGAAGGGAGGGCACCTCACCTTGGGTGAAAGGAAAGGTTCTGACTGCTGCCTGGGACCCTGGGCCCACCAGCACACCGCTCTCACCGGCCTGTGAGCCTTTAAAATGGTTTCAGCTCAAAATAGGCCCACGCGCATTCCGCTAACCCCACGTTTTGTGACTGGAAGCCAAAGGGTCCGGCCAGGACATGGACCGCCTGGACTTTAAGATCGGGGTGGAACCGAAGGACTCCCCGTCCTTCACGGTCATCCTTGTGGCCTCATCCCGCCAGGAGAAGGCGGCATGGACCAGCGACATCAGCCAGGTGAGTGCCGTCCCCTGTGTCTGAAAGCCCAGACCCCACTCGTCCCCCATGCCTGAGCTGGCTTGGGTGCATGAGGCTCCACCTCGAGCCAGGGAGCCCAGCTGCCCATGCCTGGGCCGCCCCAGCGTCGGCTCAGGGAACCCCTTCCTCGGGAGCATCCTCTATGGCGACCCCTAAGGTTCCCAACTCCTCAGCCATCTGCACCGCTGCAGACTTCCTGGAAGCGGGCCTGGGAGCCTGCCTTTCGGCAAAGGCACTTGGGTTGTACAGGCATGTCTGAGCCCCACCCCCCACAATGCGGGGGATAGCAGAGCTTGGGGAGAGAGAAAGGAGGCCCCCGAGGGCCTGGCATCAGCTGCCAGCCGGGGTCCAGCCTGCATCTTGCCTGCGTGCAAGGCTTCGGGTGGGCCCCACACCACAGCAACGCAGAAAGCAGATGACCAGCCAGCAGACCAGGGCCCCAGGGGTTCACATAGCCCTGTCCCAGCAGCAAGGGGCCTCTCCGGAGCAGCCTAAGGTGGGAGAGGGGATGCTGGACTTTCCCCCGATGTGCACATGGCCTGGGGAACCATGTTTGTGGAGAATGGAGGACAGTCTCCGTTCCTCCTGTCTTCATTTCTACACCCTGCCCCCGCACTGTCCAGCTGCTCTGCTCTGGCCCACCTCCCCATCTCGAAGTCCCAGAGGACAAGGCAGAACGGGGGTGGTGTGCAGTGGGAGCCTGCTGGCTGAGTCTCAGCTCCAGGCCTCAGAGCACCTGGCGTGCCTGTGCCAGGGAGAAACCTGCAAACACCCCCGTTTCCCCAGTAACGTCCACCCCCACCCCCCCTACCACCCACCACCACGCACCTCCTTGAAACCAGAAGTTTCTATGACATGCCCAACTCAGCCGACATCCCCCATGCCAAGGGGAAGCCCTCCTGTGGCAGAAACTTGGGCTCAGGAAGGTCAGGTAAACCACCCAAGGTCACTGAGTGGGGCTTCCCACCACCATCCAAGAGGCGCTCCACATCAACCCCCCACCCTGTGCCTCAATGAGGCCGCAGCGAGCACTGTGGCTCCCTCGGGGCACGTGCCCCTCCCGCTGGGCAGAGTCCCTGCGGGGCCTGGGACCCGGGCCGCAGCCAGAAGCTGAGAGGCAGGTGCCCCCACTCTGATTCCAGTGTGTGGACAACATCCGGTGCAACGGCCTCATGATGAACGCCTTTGAGGAGAACTCCAAGGTCACGGTGCCGCAGATGATCAAGTAAGTGCCCTGGAGGCCGTCCGGACCACTGGGGGCCGCAGGGTGGGCGACAGTGGCAGGTGCTGGGGCTCAGACACGAGGGCTCTCGCCTCCTGGGCGTCCGCTACTCGCTGTCTGCTGTGAGCTCCTGTCCGCTGAGTGGTGGCTTTGGCTCAGTGGGTTTTTGCGTTAAGCTGTTTAAAATGTGACCTGAGGAATGACGCCGTGTTAGGTGCTTTTTCGCCTGCGATGCCTGATTTCCTTTTCCGAGTTACACAGTGAGAGCGGTTGAGGATCACAGGCTTAGAGGGGGACGGTCCCGACATAGCTGAGCCTGCGCATCTGCACCTGGCGCCCCTCCTCCAGCCCCCACGCCCCTCACCCTCTTCCCGCCCCACCCAGGGGTCCGCCACCTCCATCCACCGGTGGATTTTACTACATTCACTGTGCTGTGCCACCATGGCCACCGTCTAAATCCAAAATATTTCCATCACCCCCCCCAAAAAAATCCCCACAGACCTGCCAGTCTGTTCCAACCCCGCCCTCTCCCCCACCTCTGGCAACCACCTGCCCCCTTCCTGTCCGTGGCTTTGCCAATTCCCATTCTGCACATTTCACGTCAACAGAACCGCACAGACCGTGGGCTCTGCGACGGGCTTCTCTCCCTGGGCACAGCGTGTCCGAGGGGCATGCACTCTGTGCCCCGTTCAGCACCTCACTCCTTCCCACCGCCGAGTACTTTCCCGAGTGTGGACAGGCCACCGTCTCTTAACATGGTCTCCACACCTTTGCAATTATGAATGGCGCTGCCAGGAACATCTGTGACCACATGTCTGCATGGACAGGCCTCCCTTCTATTTTGTGAACTCGGGGACACATTATTTGGTCAGGGTTGTTCTGTTTTATCCAGTGGTTCCAGGGGTTTGATAATGGCCGGTTTTGAGGAGACAGTTGGCTGAAAAAAAAAGAAGCTGCAGCCCATTCTCCCTGAGTCCCACTCTCCCGATGCTTTCCGTGTTCCCTCATGAGCCAGCCAGCCCTTCGGCGTCCGTCTGTCCATCCTGGCTGTCAGCGCATGGGGAGGCGGGGCCAGGTCGGCCAGTCCAGATCCCCAGGAGCTGCTGGGGAGACAGCCCAGGACTCAGACCTCGGGCCGCCCCCGCCCCCGCCCCGCAGGTCCGACGCCTCCCTGTACTGCGACGACGTGGACATCCGCTTCAGCAAGACCATGAACTCCTGCAAAGTGCTGCAGATCCGCTACGCCAGTGTGGAGCGACTGCTGGAGCGGCTGACGGACCTGCGCTTCCTGAGCATAGACTTCCTCAACACCTTCCTGCACTCCTACCGCGTCTTCACCTCGGCCCTGGTGGTGCTGGACAAGCTCATCACCATCTACAAGAAGCCCATCAGCGCCATCCCCGCCAGGTGGGCTCCCGCCACCTGTTCCCCTGAACCGCGCCCTCCTTCCCAGGGCCTCAGAGAGCCCAAGGCGTGAGGAGGGGCAGGGGGCCTGGGGGTTTGAGCCCCACACCTCTGCTGTCAGGCCTTCAGCAGGCAGCAGCTTCCTGGGGGCTGTGAGAAAGCAGGGCAGACCCCCATCCAGGATGGACCATCCAGACCCTTCCGGGGGCCCCCTTGCCAACCCTAGAGGACCCCAGGCCAGGCCAGGCTGACCCTTCCTTCCCCGCCCTGCCTCCCTCAGGTCGCTGGAGCTCCTGTTTGCCAGTGGCCAGAACACCAAGCTCCTGTATGGGGAGCCCCCCAAGTCCCCCCGCGCCACCCGCAAGTTCTCCTCGCCGCCACCGCTGTCCCTCACCAAGAAGTCCTCACCCAGCCGCCAGCGCAAGCTGTCCCTGAACATCCCCATCATCACGGGCGGCAAGGCCCTGGACCTGGCCGCTCTTGGCTGCAGCTCCAATGGCTACACCAGCGTGTACTCGGCCATGTCGCCCTTCAGCAAGGCCGCACTGGACACCAGCAAGCTGTACATGTCCAGCGGCTTCACCAACAAGATTGCAGACGAGGGAGACACGGCCACCGAGAAGCCGGAAGAGCCCTCGGCCCTCAGCAAGCAGAGTAAGTGGACAGGAGAGGAGGCTTGGAGGAGTCCCCGGGGCCCTGGGGACATCCGTCACTGCAGTGGACACAACCCAGGCCAGGCCATGGTCCTCATCAGGTCTGGCTGCCACCCCCCACAGTCATAGTCCAGCTGAGGAGCAGGGCCTGACATGGAAACTGGACATGTTCTGTGTTGGCAGGTTGCCCAGGGCCATGGAGAGTCAGGCAGGCTTCCTGGAGGAGGCGGGCAGTGCAGGTTGTCATGAGGAGAGAGAAAGGACGACGTCCTAGACAGAGGGGTAGAGCGGGCGCGCCTCAGGCCCTAGGAGTTGGGCCGAGTATGTCCGGGACGCAGGTGAGGGCGGTGCAGGGGTGACCCAGCTAAGACCGCCCGCCCTCTGGAGCACCCCCCTTCCCCCGCTGAGCGTTCTGGGCCTGTGTCTGCACCTCATGTCCGGCTGTGACTTAGCTCAGGTTGACCCACACTGGGGGGCCCCAGCACGGTCCATCGGGGAGGGGGACTCTGCAAAGACCGTGCACAGGGTGGGATTCCTCCCTCAGAGCTGAGAAGAGGGGAGACAGGATCCCCCACCGCAGAGGGCCCAGCTGAGAGACACCGGCAGGCCCCACACAGCACATGGGGGGTGCACACAGCGGAAAGTCAGCAGCCAAAGCGACAGCCCGCAGGGAGCCCCAAACGCCAGCCATGGGGGCAGAGAATAGGAGGGGCCACGAGGGCCCTGGGTTCCACCCATCGGGGACCTGTACCAGCTCGGGCTGTCACACTATCAGCGTGACACAGACAGCCCTGCAGAGTCTTCGCACGAGGGGCCCTGGAGCTGGCCTGCCCATGCACCCAAGTGTGTGCACACACATGTGGATGCTCTTTCCTGAAGAGGAGACCCTTCTTTCTTTGAGTTCTCAAAAGCACCAAGTAGTCGGAGAAACCAAGGATCAGGCACACCTCATTTCTGACCAAGCTCTCCCCAGGCCAGAGCTGACCATGTCGTCCATCACCTTTTCCCCAAGTGCGGCAGCCACGAGTCTCCCCAGATGAGGGAGGTGTTCAGTGATTGCCCAAATTCAGGTGCACAGGACCACGGGTATCCCTGGGCAAACAAGGGCAGGTCGCAGAAGCCGGGGCAGAGCAAGCAGAGCCATCCTGCCGACCCAGAGCGCGCGTCAGCTCGTGGAAGAGCTGACAGGGCTGAACCGAGTCATTAAACTTTCTCCCACGGGTGTATCCCAGCCTTCACCTGTTTGCACCAGTGAACTACAGGCCCGCACATCGAAACCGGTGACCCTCTGAGAAACATCAAATCACCTCCCTTCTCGCCTCCCAGGCTCGGATATCTCTGTGAGGGAAGAGTCCGACACTGACCCAAACCAGAGCGACGACGCCGACACGGAGACCTCACCCAGCAAATCTCCAACGACGCCAAAATCGGTGAAAAGCAAAAATTCCTCAGGTACAGCCAGAAGCAGCAGACAGACCCGCAGAGGGGCGGAGCATCTGGACAAGGAGGGGCCAGGGCCGGGGCAGCTCCGTAACCCATGGTAACTGTGGGGCTGAAACTCCCTCCAGCTGGCTGCAGGAGTGGGGAGTGGCCTTCTGCTCTTACCCTGGCAAAGTCAGTCCCAGCCTGGACAGGATGCATGACACGCCAGGCCCCAGCGGGCAGTGGGGCCAGCACCTGGCCCACCCACGGGAGACCCAGGTTCAGAGGCGCCTCCTGAGCTGCGGCTCTGCCTCAGGGCCCTTAATCACCCAGCAACCCTGTCCAGGGGCCAGGTTACTCACATTTTTCAGTTAATGGGAAAGACTCCAAGAGGTGGTCTCAGAGTCCTGTCCTAAAGGGTCTGAGGACCCGTCCAGAGGTCCAGGCTGCACACGGGACTGAGACCTGAAGGTGAGGACCCCTGTTCCCCGGCACACAGAGTGCAGCCCGAACCCCAGTCCCCCACCGGCCCCCTAGCTGCAGGCACACGCAGCTACTCAGACGCAGGAGGCAGATCTCGCCCAGCGCCAAACCCCAGACCCCAGCTCAGCGGGTGCTCCTCGCGGCCCGACCACTGCCGTGAGTGCAGATCGCTCCCCACACCTCCAAGATGGAGCTGCACATCTCCAGAGTCAGCTTCCGCCACTGTCTCCACTAAACACAATTATGAATAGCGTTGATATTCCACGGCAGACACGGGGCCTTTCACAGGACACTAAAGCTCCTTCCACCTGTACTTCCACCCTTTGAGGTGGGTGCTCACATCCACCTCGTCGCTCGCCCACGGAGGCTCAGAGAGGTTAGGTAACCACCCCAGGCCACACAGCGAGTAGGGGGAGGACCCGGCGTGAAGGACTCGATGCCTACCCCACCCCTAAGCCTGCCGGAGTCCCTTGCAGATAGATGCTGGGCGCGTTACATGTTCGCTCCAAATGGACGAGGGTCACAAGCTCTCTGCTGTCTGGGCCCGAGAGGTGACAGGGTTTGGGACAACAGAGCGACGCAGGGGTGGCTGGAGACCTCCCTCCAAGGCAGGAGGGTGGCAGGACTGTGGGCGTGCCGCGGGAGAAGGCAGACGGAGGCGGCGCTGGGGGACACACCAGCGCACAGGGGACACACCCCCTCCAGCAGCGCAGCCGGTTCGCGTTCGCGCACCCTGGGACCGGGCTTCCCTTCCTCCGCAGAGTTCCCGCTCTTCTCCTACAACAACGGGGTCGTCAAGACGTCCGGTCGCGAGTTGGACAACAGCCGCAGCAGCCTGTCCGCAGCCTCCGCCTTCGCCATCGCAACCGCAGGCGCCAACGAGGGCACCCCGAACAAGGAGAAGTACCGGAGGATGTCCTTGGCCAGCGCAGGTGCGAGGGGGGCTCCGCTCACGGCCTCTCGGAGGTCGGCCCCGACGCCAGGGCGCCGGGGTCCTGTGAGGCCTTGGACGCTGCCCCCTGCAGCCCAGAGGCCCCTTCCTGCTTGTACCCGGAGGGAATCCGCTGCCCACGGAGCCCCGGTCGCCCCCACCTCCCACCTGCACACACAGGTCCCCGAGTGAAGACCCCAGGGGCCGCCAGTCTAGGGGGCAGCGCCGATTTGTCAGCATAGACAAGCAGGGTGCCCAAGGGGCCTGGGGCTGGGAGGGCGGACTCTGTCCTCCAGGATGACAGACGTGAGCGTCAGCCCAGTCCCCCAGGTCTGGGGTTTGAATGGAGGTGGGTCCAGCTCTGCTCCTTGTCTTCATGACCCTCTGACCCCTCTGTCCCCTCTGCCAGCAGGGTTTCCCTCCGACCAGAGGAACGGAGACAAGGAATTCGTGATCCGCAGAGCAGCCACCAACCGGGTCCTGAATGTTCTCCGGCACTGGGTGTCCAAGCACTCGCAGGTGGGTGCCTGCAGACAGGCGTGGGGGAGGGGCAGCGGGAGGGAGGGGCGGGGCAGGGCGGTGGGGGATGCGGAACAGCCTCACACCCCCTAGGAGGGGACCAAGGACATTGGGGGGACAGGGGCTTCTGTCTGTCAGGGTACGAGGTTGGTTCACACTTCCCAGGGCCCTGGGCGAGACCCTGGCTCTCGGCGCGGCCAGCAGAGCAGTGTGCCTTCCACTGGGAGGTCTCAGGGGCCCACAGGGGCCCTGCCAGGAGCCCTAGGAAAGGAGCCCCCCCATGAGGGGGGACAGTCTCCATGGGCAAGTCCGGGAACGGCAGCTCCCTTCCCTGGCCTGAGTCGGGACGCCTTCGGGCAGCTCGCAGCTCGGACAGGGTGTCCTTGTCCACAGCCACCGTCCCCTCCCCCTGCAGGACTTTGAGAGCAACAAGAAGCTCAAGCGCAAGGTGATTGGCTTCCTGGAGGAGGTCGTGCGAGACCCGGAGCTCCTGTCGCAGGAGCGGAAGGCCGCGGGCAACATCGTCAGGTGGGGCAGATCCCGCCGTCCTCACCTACCGGGGCTAACCCCCATCTGTCCGGCTGTCCTAACGGCAGCTCCCAGCTGCCCCCTCCACAGCCTTGAACAGACAGTAAGGCTGTGAAGTCTTAACCTGCCAAAGCTCAGTAAAGTGTAGCACTCAGTTCCTCAGCTGTGAGAGCCCCGTGTGGCTGGCGGCTCCACACGGGACCCACAGGTGAAGAACTCTGTCACCGTGGCAGGTTCCCAGGTGGCACTGGCTGGCCCGTGTGCATGGGCTTGGGGGATGCCCGTTGAGCTGAATTCAATGGAACTGTCCCCAAATCTGCACTCCTCCTCCTTCCCTGATGGCCCCTCTGGGTGAAGGTCAGGGGGTCAGGCAGCTGTTGTGTCTGAGTGGACTTTCCTCCACACACAGCAAACAGTTCGAATTCCCAGGCTGCAGGGAGGTGGGGGGAGGTCAGTTGCCACCTCTTTGTGGGACTCAGTGGGAGCCAGGCACCAGTCCACCATCTGCCCAGGGCTGGTTCAGGTGCAGGGGCCAGGGCTCAGGGTCTGGCCCAGCCCCAGCTGCCCCTCTCGGGCACAAAGTGGCCGTCTCGGACTCAGATCCTTGGCCAAACTTGCCAGCCTTCCTCCAGCTCCCCGAAGACAGGCCTCAGCCCTGTCTGTGCTCCAAGTTCAGGGTCCTGGAACCTCTTCCAGGCTTCTGACCTCTTCAGCACTCACCCCACTGCAGGCACTTCCACACACAGTCAGCCTGGCCCCCAGGGTCCCTCCTCACCCTCCTGGGGTGCAGGATGGAGCAGGCCACAGGGTTCTCCCACCTGTCCCCCCACCCCGCCTGACTCCCAGCCTCCGCTGCGACAGCCTCCCTGTCACCCTGCTGTCAGGGGGCGCCAGATGCAGACACAGGGAGCTCAGGAGAGTACCTCACCCAGCCAGGAGGGGAGGGGGATCCAGGATTCGTGGTCTCACTGCGCCTTCTGTCCCCAGGACTCTGACGCAGGAGGACCCGGGGGACAGTCAGATCACGCTGGAGGAGATCGTGCAGATGGTGAGCCAAGCCGGTCTTCCCCCCTCACTGGCTCCTAGGACTCCCGCCCCCCCCACACCCTCAGAGAGCACACTCACCCCTGCCAGGCCCTGCCCCAGGTGCAGCTCTGCAGGGCTGGTGCCCAGAGCCCACCTGCACCCACCCCACCCCCCACGCACCCTCACAGTCAATCCCCACCCCGTCGTCCATGTCCACAGCCCACTCATATGTATTCTTTGTCTAGTCCCTTCCCCTTCCTTCCACCCTTGTCCCCTCCCACCTCCGCTCTGGACAGGAAGGAGGTTGTGCAGGCACCGCTTCCTGCAGACTGACCCTCCTGGAAAAAACCCAGGCGGGAGAAGTCTGTCCACCAGCCTCCCTCAGGGGTGCGGCCCCACAGGTCCCCAGCAGGGCCTGGCTGACACGCTTACCTGGCCCCAGCACCTGGACCGCTGGCTCCACAACAACCGGACACTCTTTCCCACAGAGTGCCGCTGGGCTGCCCAGCTGAGAGCTTGGGTGGGGGACGTCCAGTGCAGAGGAGGCCCCAGGGGCCTCAAAGCAGCGCTTGCTGGGAGGGGCTTCGAAAGCCCCTCAAAAGCCCTGACTGGTGTAGCTCTGTGATTGAGCACCAGCCTGTAAACCAAAAGGTTTCAGGTTCGATTCCCAGTCTGGGCACATGCCTGGGTTGTGGGCCAGGTCCCCAGGAGGGGGCATGCAAAAGTCAACCACACATTGATGTTTCTCTCCCTCTCTTTCTCTCTCCCTTCTCCTCTCTAAATAAATAAAATCTTAAAAAGAAAGAAAGAAAGAAAGAAAGCCTCACAAAAGGTGGAGGAATCTGTCCACTAGCCTCTGCACCCCCCACCCCGTGGCATCGTATCCCCACACCCATACTTGTTCCTGAGATGTCCCCAGTGGATGCGGGCCCCTCCCAGACCTGCACAGTCATCCCTGTCCCCCTTTTCTCCAGCTTCCTGTGACCCCCCTGAGGCCTCCCTGTGCCCACCTAGTGCAGGGACCTCGGGACCCTGACTAGTGTTTCCTGAAGATTTCCCCCTGTCATGGAGCTCGGGTCATATCCTCCCCTGGGCAGCCCAGTGACCAGGCACATGGTGACCCTGGGACACTGGCCAGTCAGCTGTCCTGGGGGCAGTCACACCTGTGAGTCCACATCGGCTGTCGAAGTTTGCAGAGCCTGCTGCGGGCACAGACAGGACCTACCGATGCGTGGCCGTCACTCACCTCCAGGCACCTGTTGTCACACTCATGTGCCGGGGGTGACGGCAGCTCCCTGGCAGGACAAGCGATGACCAGATGGGTCCACACCAGGCACAGGCCTGCAGCCCGAGGGGCCAGGCCACGGTGGCTCCAGCGGCCTTTGTGCCCTGTGCTCATCTCCCACCAGGTCTGCCAGGAGGGGGCCCTGGCACACCTGGTCACACCTGTCCACCCACCCCCCCCACCCCAAAGTGGCCAGAATGCTGGGAGGTGGCCCTAATGCAGACTTCGCTGCCCCCAGGCCGTCGGCGTGAAGGCCGAGCCCTTTGAAAACCACTCGGCGCTGGAGATCGCAGAGCAGCTGACACTGCTGGACCACCTGGTCTTCCGGAAGATCCCTTACGAGTGAGTGGGCGTGGGTGCCCGGTCCTCCCCACTCCCACCCTGCAGAAAGTCCCGCCCCCAGAACTGACACCCTCCAAAGCAAAGCCACCTAATGGCGCCTGCCCGGGTGCCCCCCCACTTCCGGCAGGGAGTTCTTCGGGCAAGGCTGGATGAAGCTGGAGAAGAACGAACGAACCCCTTACATCATGAAAACCACCAAGCACTTCAACGACGTGAGTGACCGACACGCTTTCCTCGGCAGGACCCTGAGGCCCTCGCCAGGGGTCTTGGGCTGTGGCTTCGTCCTGTTTTGTCTCAGCCTCATTTTCTCCCCCTATCGAGGGGGCTGGCCCCAGGATGGTGCTGGGATTCCTGGGGGAGGGGTCGCCCCTCAGAGCAGCCTCCTGGAGAGTCCAAAGGAAGGAGCTGGGGAGAGAGGAAGGGGGACCCCACGCTGTGCTCCTCATTTTCAACCTCATCGTGTTATCAGAGGCAAGCATACTAGGCTGCAAAATGTCAGACTTCCCTCTTAACACTGCATGATGCAGAAGCTCCTGAAGTTCCTGCCAGCAGCCCCTGTGCCTGGAAGTGAGGCTTGGACCCCCCTTTCCTGCCCTTGCCTGTTGGGGGGGAGATGATGCTAGGTTTGAGCCCAGGGCTCAAGGGGGTCCACATGGCTCAGGGTCTGCCTCCTCCTAGACCCCCACCAGGAACGGCGGGACTCACTGGTGAGGGGGCAGTAGGACTGGGTGCGTCCCCAACACCCCACTCCCAGAACCTGCCTCAGGAAACAGGGACAGCAGAGAATGGGGGGGGCAGTCTTCTGAGGGGTGATCACACCCACTCTCTGTCTGGTCTTTGGCACCAGTAAGAAGGACCCCTTCGCTCAGTCCCGCCAGTGGCCCAGCACTCGGCTGCACATGCAGCTTGTTCAAACCTCCCAGTCCCGGAAGAGGGGGCAGGTACCATGTTGTAGGAAACCAGGGCCCCAAGGGGTACATGGCTGCGAGGTCCTCACATGTGTCCGAGAGCAGAGGGCACCCCCATTGCTGCACAGCCCGGGCTGTAAGAAAACACTCAGGCCCCCTGACTGCTCCAGGGCGCCTGCCCCTCCATTCCTCTTGACCTCCGATGGGAGCACAGGACCCACCTGTCCTGCCCCCAACCCCGGGGATGCCCCTCCCCGCTTCCACACGCACCGGTCCTGGGAGGGAACAAGGAGGACCCAGCCCCACTGACTAGCAGGAGCCAGAGACGGTGGGCAAGTCCCTAGGACGCAAGCAGGAGGCCTGAGTCTTGCCACGTCCAGACTACGGGCGCAGCAACAGCCCCAGGCAGCAGCGGCAGGCCGGCTTTCCCTGCCCGTCCCACGGCCCACGGTGTATACAGGACTCAAGTCAGTAAAGACAAGAGCAGGGAGTGAGCGTTTGTTGAAGGTTCACGCCGCGTCACCGGGCAGCCTCGCATTTGCTCCCGGTGTGTGCGCGCCCCTGTGGGTGAAGAAGCTGCGGTGCAGGAGGTTCCCCTTCATCCTCAGCAGGCGTGCCCTCCAGGGGCAGGCACTGCACTGTCTCTGCAAAATCCTTCCGCTTCTCTCCTGGAACCATGCTCCCTCCTCGTCTGCACGGTGCTTCTGCGCATTTCCCCACCCCTTCGGCTCTCAGCTCTTTGTCTTCCTGAATGGACCCGCAGGGACCTCCAGTGTCAGGGCCAGAACTGGGGCGAGGCAAGCAGGTGCCCAGGGCACAGCGAATAAGGAGACACCCCTCTCGGAGCCAGCTCCTGCCCCCGGGCCCCTCGAGTCCGGGCCCCTGAGACAGCGTTCACTGGGACGGGGCGACAACGAATCTGGGTCCTGGTTTAGAGAGGACGCGTCTATCGCTTCCCTGTTTAGGATGCTGCTTGTCATGGGTCGCTTTGGGAAAATGGCATCTTTACATTTTCCTTAGGGAGTGTGATCGTTTTCTTCATTATTCAAACTTTTGATAACTTTCGGTAACTGACTTTTTTGTTTTTTCTTTCTCATATACCATCCCACATAAATCCTCAGTGATTTACAGATTCCTCCTGGTATTTTGAAGATAATATTTCTCATTGTATTTTCTAAATGGTATGCCTAATACAGAGACAAGCTTTTTATTTTTGTGCGCTGAGTCCTTAACCGGCCACCCTGACAAGCTCAGTTAGTTTTTCCTAAGTATTCTTCCAGAATTTTCTTTTTCTTTTTTTAGATTTTATTTATTTTTAGGCAGAGGGGGAGGGAAGGAGAGAGGGACATCAAGTATGTGGTTGCCTCTCGCGTGCCCCCTACTGGGCACCTGGCCCACCAGCGACCCTTTGGTTCGCAGGCCGGCGCTCAATCCACTGAGCCACAGCAGCCAGAGCTCTTTGGGGATTTTCAAACACGAGATCGGCTCACCTGCAAATAACGGCGACCAGTCGCTTTTGCAATACTTAACTCCTCTTATCTTTCTTTTGTTTCATCGTGTGGGCTCAAAGATCAGTAACCTGATCGCTTCGGAAATCATCCGCAGCGAGGACATCGGCGCAAGGGTGAGCGCCATCGAGAAGTGGGTGGCGGTGGCCGACATCTGCCGCTGCCTGCACAACTACAACGCGGTGCTGGAGATCACCTCCTCCATGAACCGCAGCGCCATCTTCCGGCTGAAAAAGACGTGGCTCAAAGTCTCTAAGCAGGTGTGGGCAGGACGCTGCTGGGGCTGGGCAGCGGAGCAGGGAGTCCAGCGTGATGGGGCCCTGGGCACTCACAGGCGAGCAGAGGACAGGGTGAGGCCTGGCTTGCCCAGGCATGGCAGGACTCCTCTTCGCCCTATAGCACCTGGGACCCATGGGTCTGTGATTCCCACTTGGATGATTAATAGTCCAGAGTGGGAAGGGTGCTGGTCCCAACACTCTGCTCTTGGCCTTGGCACTCTGCCCGGACCTGCAGACGGCTGAGACAGTGGTCAGGGGACCCTGCCAGCCCCTCCCCTGGACTCTGATCTCCCCAGACCTCTGTCCACCAGAGCATCAGCCAGTCCCCGCTCCCCATTGGGTGGCTGGTGATCCCAAACAGCAGCTCTATCTTTATTCATTGAAAACACGATTCTGAAAACGGCAGGAGCATTCTGCTTGGGGAAGGAAGTTCCTTGCACAGGAGGCCCTAGGGGGCAATTTCTCTGAAAGGAGGACCCAGTGGGGGACTTGGGCCACTTCCTGGGGCCCTTGGTGGGTGCCCCAGCCTGCACGTCGGCCAGGGGGCTGGACGGGGTGGCCTCCAAAGGCACCACTGACTTTTGTCGTCATGTCTTCTCTGGGCTCCTAAATGTGGGTGGAGTCCTGACGTTGGACGGTACAGGTGGGAGAAGACCGTGGTGCCCTCTGGGCACATTTCCTGAGCAGGACCGTGGCCATGAATCCCCCACCACTCTCCTGTCTGGGCACAGCTCCCAGGGGCGACCCATCATGTCCTCCTCAGTCGCCGGGTCTCAGGACCCCCCAAACGCAGGCCCCCACACCTGCCCTCCCATGTCTGCAGAACACAAGTGGGTGAACATGGTGGCTCAAAGCCAGGACCCTCGGGAGTCTGGGGTCAAGGCTCCCACACCCAGGAAGTGGTCTGAACCGCCCACCCAGCCGGGAAACTCCGTGGTGTGTGGGCGGTGTGCTAGTAAACGCTTCTAATTTCTTCCAGACCAAGGCTCTGATTGATAAGCTGCAAAAGCTTGTGTCCTCGGAGGGCAGATTTAAGAATCTGAGAGAGGCCCTGAAAAAGTAAGTGTCATTCTGTCACTGTCCGTTTTCACCTTGTAAGAACCACATTCACACCCCCATCTGGCTGGAGCAGGAGGTCTGTCTGTCTGTGTGTCCGTCTGTCTACCCCCAAGACTCCCCCTAGATGCCCCAGAACCCCCAGGGCGGGGCAGCTCTGTCCTCCATCGTCTGTCGAAGAGACGCAGAGTCTCAGTCGTCTCTCTCCCTGGTCGGGCTTGGGAAGCATACAGGAGCCCCCGGAGGCCCAGCAGCTGTGCCGATGGACCACAAGCACCCGGTTCCTTGATTCTAAAACGCACGTTTGTGGGCATTTTACTATTTCTGACACGGAGGGATAGCTGTTTAAAGTCAATGTGTCTAATGGGGTTGTGTTTACTTCTTTTCCTTGGGAATCAATCATCAAAACAAAGGTGTCTTCACAGACAAAGGCCTTTTAGAATCAAGGAAGGGGGCTTTTTACACGTCACTGCCCCTCGCAGCCCACAGAGAGGTCCCCTCCTCAAGCCCAGCCCCAGCGTGCAGCCTGCCTGCACCGCTGCTCCTTCGCCCCTGGGCCCTGGGCCCTGGGCCCTCAGACCAGGCCATTCCTTGTGGGGGGGACCTTCCTGTGCCCTGTAGGATGTGGAGTCCATCCCCAGACTCCACCCACAAGAGTGTCCCCGCCCTGCGTGATGAAGACCAGAAAAGTTTCCAAACATTTCCAAGTGTGTGGGGCACGTAAACACGTGACCCACGGTCCCTGCCTCTCTGGCCACACAGACACGCGGCGGGGGGGGACCTTGGATCCTGTCTCCCTAGGGACCCCTACCCATACAGGGCCTGGAGAGGGACCCGCCCGCGCTCCGCCCGCCCTCCCGCTCGCTCGCACGGTGGCGCTGACGCACCACCCCCCTGCCCGCCTGGTGCGCCCCTCCCGCGCCCTCCTGTGTGCCTGGTCTGCCCCTGCCGGCTCCGTGTCCATGGCCTTGACCACCTCCACTCTGTTTGTGTCCTCAGACAGATGTTGCACCCATCTGTGCTGTCGGCGTCTCTCCCCTGCCCGGGCTGCCGCAGCCCCGCGGACTGTGCTTGTGCATTCACCACCTGTCCGTCCGCCCCCGGGCGCCTCCATCTGCTTCCTCGTCCGCGCCGCCGCCACCACCACCGCCGCCACGGCCTCCGTGGCCCCATTCTGTCTGAGTCCCCATCTTGACTGTCCTCCCTCCCTCAGGGCACCCGCGGGCCCGTGTAAGTGCCTCTCCCAGACGCTGCTGTCCCTGCCGCGCGGGGCGGACCAGGCCTGCGTGCGCTAGCCTTGGGGGCTGAGACCGAGAGCCGAGGGTCCTCGCCTCCCAGAGACGTCGGCCCAGCCGAGCAGAGGAGGGAGATAGAGGCCGGGGCACTTGGGGCCAGCGCTCCTGCACCCGAGGCATTATCGCCGACAGCGTGTGCTGTGGGCACTGGCGTGGCCCAGCAGGCCGGACACAGCCGGCACATGGTGCGAGGCACGGCTGCGCCCCGCCCAGACAGGGGCTCCCGCGTGGGGTCTCGGCCCCGTTCCTCTGTCCCAGCCCCTTGTCAGGCCGTCCTACAGCCGTCAGCCTTGCAGCTGCACCCGGGCTACAGAACAGTCTTACTGCCTTTACCAGCCAAGGCTGCACCCCCACGTCTTCCCTCCTTCTCTCCCCCACCCCCTCTTTTAAATATCTCCTGCAGCCCCCCATCCAGGCACTTCATCTTCTCTCCTCACTCCCCATGACGCTGTCCCCTCCTCTCCGCCTCCAGGTGATCAGAACCTTCGCACAAGTCCGTGCAACAAAGTCTGGCTGAGAACTACATTTGGCCGTAAAAGTTGGTCGCAGGCCCTTTTGGGGTTGGTTCCAGGTGTCCCTGAATCTCAGTTCAACCCAGCACATATTTGCATATCTGCACCTTTTTTTATTTATTTTTAAAATTTTTTTAAACTTTTTTTTATCTGTACTTTTTTCAGTATAAGAAATGGTTGGCTGGGAGGCCAGGGAGGCAGGCCGCAGTTGTACAAGGGAAGCCACGCCCCTTTGTCCCCTGAATTCAGAATGGGGAACAGACAGGGGGAAAACAGGGTGGGCCACAGGCCTTCCCCACACACCACGGCCAGTTCTCTGCTAATGAGACAACCAGTCAGTTAGTGTCCAGGTGGTGAAAGCAACACAGGGCCCTGAGCCCCTCTCTGCTGCAGACTCACGGTCTTTTTTTTTTTTTTTTTTCCTCAAAACCTGAGCACCTAATTTTCCTGCCACAAGAACCAGAACCTTCGGGCCTGGTGGAAGGGGTTTCAGTCATCACTGCCCAGCCCCAGGCAGCGCCTGAGAGGGAGAGGAGTCCCCCACCTGCTCCAGGGACTTGGGAGGGACAGTGGCCTGCCCTGCAGCTGGGGCAGAGCCTAGGGAAGGCATGGAGAGAGAGAGGACAGGTCCTGCCTGCTGTCCCGGTTCCTGGGGTCCGCAAGGGTGGGCACTGCTCAGGCCTCACCAGGAACTTCTCAGCAGAGGGAAACTTGATGTTTAGGGACTCCAAACAGCACAGGCGAGGCCCACAAAAAACCAGAGCAACCTCTAGAATGGGGTGGGCACTTCTCTGCTCCCTGAAATGTCGGGTCCAGGCATGGGAGGGGTCTGCCAGAGAAGGAAGCCACCCTGTATCAGGGCTCACCCCAGGCTGCCTGCCCGCCCCACCCCACTTCTGAGGCCCACAGGGAGGCACCAAGCAGAGGGCGCTGTGCCTGCAGGAGCCCTCCCTCTGCAACCCTTTCCCGCAGGGGCTCATTGTGGGTTGCTCAGTCTCCTGCCGTGGCGGCCTTTAGGGGCCATCGGCCAGCCCTATCTGCCCCATACTGCCCCGTGCCAGGGCTGGCCACTGCCATGGCAACCCCACACACCAGTGTGGCTTTGGGTTCGATTGGGCAGGTGTGTGTGTGTGCACTAGGTGTGCTGTTCCCTAGGCCCCTCCGGAGGCCCCTCTCTCTGAAGTTGGTCAGCAGGGACAGTTAGCAACTGGACAGGAAGAATCAGTCAGGAAAACCAGACGACCCCCTCAGGTTTCTCCTGGTCCAGGCAGTGAGAGACCATAGAAGCCTTCAGTCACGCTCAGTCCCCGGGGGTAAGGGGTCCCGGGAGCCTTCCAGGTGGTTGGTTAGGGCTGCCCCCCCAAAAGGCATAGCTCGGGGCGGAGGTGGGGGGGCGGTGCGCAGGGTCACACCTACTGTAGCCCTCCCTCCGGGCATGGCTCCCTCTCCGGTCAGTGAGCTGTGCCTCTGTCGGACATACAGGTCTGCGGGTCCCAACACAGTAAGACAGGAAGTGAAAGCCAGGCCTGCCCATGACCTGCATGACCCTCGCTTTTTAATTTATTTTGTCAAAATCCACAGTTAAATAATTCTATTCAACAGTTCGACCCTGTATAAAAATGCACAAGTGCGCGATGGGAACAGAAATCTCACAAAGTAGCCCATGCCTTCTGTCCATGCCACCATGACCTCAGATATTTTCTCTTCCATTCTACCTCTTTAAGAAAAAAAATGTTTTTAATCTGGTCAACACCCACAACAATAGTTCGACACCCATAAATAGTACTATTCAGAAAAGTCACCGGGGCCACCGCTGCTCCCCAAACTCAGAGGCTGCTCCTCACAACCGGACAGAACCAACAGCACCTGGGTTTACTTAACAGCTTCCTTTACACAGACTCGCTCTTTCCCCAAAATAAACTTCAGCAGGAAAGAACGCTTCCTGTTTAAACGGAAAACCAGCCTATGTTCCGCAGACACAACATTACCATAGAAAAATACAGTGGAAACAGAACGTTGTTCAGTTCTGGCTTGATTCTGCCGGGGGCAACATTCCAGTCCTGAGACCTGTTGGTATTTGTTCAGAAAGAAAAACGCGCAGGGCAGAGAATGCCGAGTGCTGGGAAGCGGCAAAGCCAGACTATCCTGCGGAATTCTTAGCACAGGACAGGTTGAGACCCAGTGTTTCTGCCGTAGGAATCGAGATTATTTAATACCATGTTTGGGTACCCCCTAAAATCCAGTGTCAGACCTCTGAAAATTGTCTGAGCCTCAGTTCTAGCATACAAAGGGGATATGAGGACCAGAGAGGGCAAGGACAGGCCTGGGGTCACACAACGAGCAGGTGACAGCCGGCAGCCACAGCAGACCCAGGTGAGACAAGCTAGCAATGCAGGCACACTGTACGCCTTCGAGGAGGCTGCAGAGCCCTGTGTGAGGAGCCCCTGAGGGGGCTGTATACACCCACCCCAGAATCCACCCCTTAGCAGCTCCCCAGCCAGAGGCGCCAGAAAAAAGTCACGATGGAGCCCCAATGGGAGAGGCATGGCTGTCCGGCTTCGCAGTTCCATCTCCCAGAAACGGGGTCCCCTAGAGTCACCAGTCATGGAAGCTGCCACCCAGCAGCCATGTCAGGCAGGTGATCTCAGAGGGCAGGGAATCCCGCTTGGCCCTCACCCCAGTGCTGGGTGGCAGGCGATGCCTACGGGGCAGAAGGGGACAGCAGGAACAGGGTAGGCACTGCAAAGCCCTCTGGGACATGATTCTGGGGCAGGTCTGGGTGGACAGCCTCCATGGCAGGACAGAGAGGAGGGGGATGGGTGTGGTGTGCTGGGACAGGCTCCCAGTTCAAAGTGAAAACTGCTGTTACTGCCGTTTGCTCCCAAGCTGCGACCCGCCCTGTGTCCCTTACCTGGGCATGTACCTCACCGACCTGGCTTTCATCGAGGAGGGGACGCCCAACTACACAGAGGATGGCCTGGTCAACTTCTCCAAGATGAGAATGGTGCGTTTCCCACAGCATGGCAGGGTGGGGGCCCCCGGACCAGGGAGGGCATGCCCATGTGGGAGCCAGAATCCGGCCTCTCGGGAGAGAACCATGGCTCTGGCTACCTGAGCCAGCCTTGCTGCTCCTCCTCCTGTGATGCCCGCCATCTGAGGGGCAGGCTGAAAGGCCGGACCATACCCCCGCACCCCGCCACCCCTCAGAGCCATGGCCAGAGCCCCACCTGGCTGCCTCCGAAGCCCAGGCCTCTGTTCACACCCATTGCAAGCCTGGCTTCTCCTCCCTTCAGCTGCGGGGCCTCTGCTTGTCCCAACTTCCCACCTGTCTTCTGTAACAGATGGCACTTCAATCGCAAACACAGGGTGGGAGCCGTGCTGGCCCCAGTAGGCACCCAGAGGCACGGCTGCCTTTCACCTCTGCAAGGGGCCTAGGGGCCTCCGAGAAGCAGGCTGCCACCCTTGTGTCCTGCAGAGTGGGCTGCTGGTGCCGAGACAAACCTGTTTTTACCCAGAACTCCCTTCCTCCCCAGATATCCCACATTATCCGGGAGATTCGCCAGTTTCAACAAACTGCCTACAAAATAGAGCACCAAGCAAAGGTAAGCAGGCGGGACTGCAAGGTCACGGTGCCTTTGCGCGCCCGCTCCACCAGAGGCGCCCTCCCTGCGCTGCGACCGAACCTGGTTCACAGCTGAGAGCCACGCAAGAGAAGAAAACTCAGTGGCCTAACCCGGCGACTCCCAACCTCTTCCGTCTCACTGCCGTAAACTCATTACTGGAATTCTGCAGCACAACACAAAATATATTACATTCTTTGATGATCTAACCCCCCCCAAAAAATAGGTATCGTTTTGAGTCATGCACACAAGACGACTATTGCTGTGTTGGCAAAACATTGCTTTCTCTACTATGGCCACACGTGCCCCGCCCCCAAGCATGCCGGGTTCCCGGGAGACCCCTGTGTCTGCTGTCAGAGTGGAGTGGGGGGCCTATGTCCCTGCCATTCCCTTCTCTGTCCTCCTCTCTCAGGTGACCCAGTATTTACTGGACCAGTCTTTTGTGATGGATGAGGAAAGCCTCTACGAGTCTTCTCTCCGGTTAGAACCCAAGCTGCCCACCTGAAGCCGCTCGGCCCAGAACCAGCCGCTCCCCAGAGACACACTGTAGGATTCTGTACATAGTCGTTTGGTTTCTCTGAATTTCCTCCTTTAGTACGTGCTTCTCCAAGAACACAACCCACTCTTGTTCTTAGACTCCCGTAGAGCCAGACTAGGACTCTCCATGCCGGTCCTGATGTGCAAATACACCCCTATCTCCCTCCACGCCTGTTTCCTGACACTGTCTCCTTGTCTCTCCAGCTGGCCCTTCGCTCTTCCCGAAGGGCACGCAGAACCGTGCATCCACGACTCTTAGGAAAAGTCCCGCTTCTATCCTAGCCCAGCCCAGGCCCTGGGCTGAGTGGCCTCCCTCCCAGCATGTCCCATTAGTCATTAAAACTGGGTGGGAGGGTGGGGGAGGCGGGAGGGGGAGCCACACACCCTGACGTCCTGCCAGTTCCCAAAGCCGCTTTGCCAGCCAAGATCGCAGGTCTCAGAGCTCCCTTGCCCCTCTCCACCCCCCCCCGGGCACCCACCGAAACGCAAGGGAGTCCTCTCCTCCAACAACCACACTAAGGCTGTGCTCCCCGCCCCGGCATGGGGGCGGGCGTTGGCAACATGACGCCCTCCTCGCTGCGGGACTGCCAGCAGATTGGCTGCACGAGCAGCACCGTCTCTGTCCCTCACACCGGACGAGGCCACCAGAAGGCGTCAAGGACAACAGAATCGCCACACCAAGTGGACCCCTGCCGACCACCGCCCTGCATCCACTGCAAGTCGGGAACACAAACCGAGGTCACTTCCCCTCTTTCCGACGCCTGACCGTCCCTCCCAGCTTACGTTGAGATGCTATGCCTGGTGAACACAGCGCCACACTGTAGAATTTAGGACACCCACCACCACGTATTTGTACTGCACTCACTGTAGTCCTATCCACACGCCCCCTAGCAGGAAGGTAGTACGGTAGTGCTTATTCTGTGAATACCATGCCTATTTTTTACACTGTACAGCCCCGGTGAGGCAGGTTAGCTCAGGGGTGGCAGGCATGCTCCACCCCCACAAGGACCTCTTCCGCCGTCAGCAATACCTAGTGGTATGAGAATTCTATTTCCAGTCCCAGACTATTTCCACTTACAGCTTGTTTGGGAAAAAAAAAAAAAGGGAGTTTCCATTTTTGTAACAATATATGTTTCCTGATTACCTCTTGCTAATAAATCTATTCTATCTCAGGGTGAACAGTGGGTTTTGATAGGTTTCATTCCTTCACTCCAGGGACATGGAATGAGCACTTGGTCCCTGTCGGGGCCTGGGTTGGGACTGGAGATGCAGAGTGACAAGCACACAGTCCCTGCTTTGTGGGGATGTGCAGTCTCATGAGGGAGCTGGCTGGTGTTGCTTATCTGTCTTCGCAGGAAAGAATCACACCAGGACCTAATGGCTTCAGATGATGACTACTAGCCCTGGCTAGTGTGGATCAGTGGATTGAGCACCAGTCTGTGAACCAAAGGGTCACCAGTTCAATTCCCAGTCAGGGCACGTGCCTGAGTTGCAGTCCAGGTCCCCAGTAGGGGGCGCACAAGAGGCAACCACACATTGATGTTTCTCTCCTCTTTCTCCCTCCCCTTCCCTCTCTCTAAAAATAAGTAACTTGCTTTTTTTTTTTTTTTAAGATGATGACTATTACCTCTCACAGTTCATTGTGTCAATGGGTCCCAGCTGCCAGATCTTGGTTGGGGTCTCTCATGAATTTAGGTCACACAGCAGCTGGAGCTGGGGTCATCTGAAGCCCAACTGGACCGGGTGCCCAAGCTGGCGCTCCATGTGGACGGAAGTTGCCGTCGGGTGGGCGGAGCTGGGGCTGCGGACCGAGCGTGGGCGTGTGGTGGCCTCCGCATCAGCTCCTCCACCAGGGGAGGCCTGACCAGAGACTCAGGTGGAAGCTGCGAGTCCTCAGGATTCTCAGAACACCTCTCCCACAGTATTAATGACAATGACATTTTAGGGCGTTAATCTTTTTAAATCCTCACCTGGGGCCACGATTTTTTACTTTAAAGAGAGAGGAAGGGGAAGAGAGAGGGAGAGAAACATTGATTGGTTGCCTCCAATACGTGCCCCCCAATCCCAAAACCCTTTGGTGTACAAGACGACGCTCCAACCAACTGAGCCACTCAGGCCAGGGCCTAATGCAATGATTTTTGTAAATTCAAAATTAGTATAAAAATCTACCATGAACAAATTGTCAAAATTTTCACTAAAGACAGGCTCGGTGCTCCTGATTTTTCCTGCGGCCTCAGCACCAGCTTCCTGCCACTTCTGTGAGAACCAGCGGCTGCAGCTCAGAGAGAGGAGAGAGCCAATTTGCAGGGGTCAGCGTGGCTGGCCTCTAGGTTTGTTTGATCTGGCTGGTTGGCTTTCGGGGCTGTCTCTTGCCTGGAAGAGGAGACTGCCCCAGGCCCACAGTGTCCTTCGGAGTAAGTGGGTTCACAGTGGCAAGTGGTGCTGCCTGTTGGCATCCAGCCACCGCCTCACTGGCTTCTGGCTCACACCCTGTGTTTACTGGCTGAGGCCTCTTTCCTAACAGTGGCCCCAAGGAGGCCTCTATGGCTGCAGGGGCAGGAGGGCCAGGCTGTTGTTGTCACGGCAGTCTGAAGGTGCCACCCAGGCATGTGTGAGGCTGCATGTGCAAAGCTGGGCAACACGCGCCAGCCCCGTTCCTGAGCTCCTGACTGCTGGGAGCTCGAGCCCCAGCGGGAAGTGGGCGGGAGGTAAATGCCCACCCAGCAGTGCCCTCCAAGATGCAGCCCACACCGCGCTGGGCTGCAGCCCGATGACCTCCTCAGGTCCCAGCCCCACCTGCACAGCCGGTGTCCCTCCCCATTGTGCAAGCCAGGAACCCAGAGGTCGCCCTGACTCCCGCTGCTGGAGGGTCACCAGATCCATCGGTCATCGTCCTAATTACCTTTGCAACAAGTGACCGTGCCTCACTGGCTCTGCCACCGCCCTGCACCCACAGGCCTCCAGCCTTTGGGCTGACAGGACCCCTCTACCTGTGCCCTTAAAAATGATTAAGAACCTCACAGAAAAACCCAGGTACATGGGCTGTATTGGTCTATACAATTATATTACTGATATGTGTGTTCAAAATTAAAACTGGGGGAAACTTTTCAAATGACTACTAATTCATTTAAAAATCACAGTAACACCAGCGGTCCCTCTTTGGGATATATGAGGTTAAAAGACAATGTACAGAATGGGAAAATCATGTATCTTTTTACATGAAGAGAAGAGAGTTTAGTATCCAAAAATATTCGTAAATTCTTACAACTCAATAACAAAAAGATAACAAATCAACTTTAATTACAGGCAAAAGACTTAATAGATAGACATTTCTCTCAAGATATAGGTACACATGGCCTATAAGCACGTGAGAAGATGTGCAACATTAGTGGTCATTAAGAAACGCAAATCACATGGCTGATGTAACTCTGTGGATTGCGAACCAAAGAGTCACCAGTTTGATTCCCAGAGTACCTGCCTGGTGTGCCAGCCAGGTCCCCAGTAGGGGGCACATGACAGGCAACCACACACTGATGTTTCTCCCCCTCTCTCCCTCCCTTCCTTCTCTCTAAAAACAAATAAATAAAATATTTCAAAAAATAAATTAATATGGCCCTGGCTGGCGTAGCTCAGTGGATTGAGCGCGGGCTGCGAACCAGGCATCGCAGGTTCGATTCCCAGTCAGGGCACATGCCTAGGTTGCAGGCCATGTCCCCCAGCAACCACACATTGATGTTTCTCTCTCTCTCTCCCTCTCTAAAAATAAATAAATAATATCTTTTAAAAAACAATGCAAATATCAAAGAATTAGAAAATTAAATATTAAAAAAATAATTAATAAATAAATAAATATGATCCTTTTAAATGAAAAGTCCAAGAACAGCAGATTAGTGGGGGAGTGGTGACCGACTTCACGGGTGTGGGGTGCTGTTTGGGGGTGACTCACACTGGACAGTAAGCAGAAGTGGGGTTGCCCAACACTGGGAATGTACTCAGTGCCCCAGAACCACACACTCTAAAACAGTTCATCACACATCATGTGAAATGCACCTAAAAACAAAACAAAACAAAACAAACAAACAAACAAAAACGGAAGGAACTGAAGGTAAGTGTGTGCTCATGGAGACGTGCTGCCACCCATGGGGGGGTTCTGAATTGTACACTTCAAAGTGTTTCCTTGTGTGTTATGCAGCTCTTACTCCAGTTTTTAAATAAACGGTCATAAAAGGGGGGCTGGCCAGAGGAAGTGCCTCAAAGAGGGCGGCAGCCAGGGCTGCTGGCAGAGAGGAGGGGGTGGGGTGTCCAGCATGAGGAAGAGTCACAGTGAGGGATCCCCACTGGGAGCAGGGACAGGAAGGGACAGGTGGGAGGGCCGGCGGGCCTGGTGGCTGCAGAGGAGCCACTCAGCGGTGCCAATACACGGCCTGATGGTGAAACCTCCAGGACTCCTTCTCACCAGCCAGCCCCTTATCAGCCCTTATCACCTCATGTGCCCTGATGCATGTTTACCGGGCAATTATGACCCACACTCGGGCCAAGTGACTCATGACCCAGAAACAGGGAGGCCCATTTCTGAGGGCGGAAGGGAGGTCAGGACACTCTGCTCACTTGGGGCGGGTGTGGGCTCACCTGCAGACTCTGCCTCTTCTTTGGCCCGCACCCCCCTGCCTGTGGTCCCACTGCCCCCCACTCGGCCTGTATCTCCTACAAGCCTCCCACCCACCCAGAAACCACGTACACCCACTCAGGTGCCTTCCCAGAGTCCCCTCCTGGCACCCACAGGCCTCCTCAGGAGGAGACACAGCACCTCCACACAATTCCCATCCAGCACTGTCACCTTCAACCCTGCAGGCCTCTCAGCATCAGACTCGGGGTAACTAGTGGTAGAGATCTTCTGAGGACGGCTAGGAAACCTGATCTTCAAAATATCCAGCCACCAGGACAGCCCTGGCACTGAGTATAGGGAACGGATCAGCGTGGCAGTGGCAAATGTAGCCCAGTATTGATTCGGAAAACCAATCAATGTGAGGCAGCACGCAGGAGCCAGGTGTGCAGATCGGCTTTCCCCTGGGGAACCAGGCCTGCATTGTACCTTGGCTGCTGCAAGACTTGCTTTTGCCAAAACTCCCTCACCCCAAGTTGAGACTGCAGATGTTTAATGTGTATCTCTGAAGCAACTCCCTAAAATCTGTGCTAAGATGTCCCAAGGACGAAATGCAACCAAATCAATCATTTTTATCGTTCCTTTGCATTTGCAACATTTTTTTCTTTTTTTGTTGACTGTAAGAAGTAATCACTTAACTAAATCTAGAAATAATAAGAACCTTCTGTGATGTAATACAACTAGAAAGCAGTAAAAGTCTGTCCAGGCAAGGGTCGGGGTGCTCTCCCCTTGAGAGAGTGGACGTGCTGTCCCTTTTTCTCCACAGGACTCGGTAGTCCATGTGAATTTGTTTACTGCATCCACAACACACAGACTCCGGCAGGCCAGAGTCTGCATCAACTGAGCACTTGGACCGATGGCCCATGGGGCACAAACTGGCTGGAAACAGGCAGCCCTGCAGCACACCCCGCCTCCTGCTCAGCCCGGGACAAAGCATGACACAGGGCGGTGCAGAGGGTGAACTCGGAGGGGCAGGAAGGAGAGCTCAGACACAGCAGCGGGACAGGGGTGGAGGCGGAGCTGCGCCTGGGATGGGAGCGCACCTGTGGGCCGATGAGCAGTGCAGTGGAGGTGGGCATGGCATGTGGGACAGGGGTATGTCATCGAAGGTCTTAAGTGACAGGCTGCAACACCTTCTGCATTCACTACCTCTCTGACTCTCCAAACTCTCTGGTCAATCACCTCTCCGTCCCCATGCCCATCCATCCTTCTGCCCACCCACCCATCTACCCATCCATCCATCGATCTATTTTTTTCTATTGATCTATCTGTCTCCCCATCCACCCATCCAGTTTCCCATGTACTCATTCAGCCATAAAACCATTGACCACATACCCGCCGACTGTTCCTCGTACCCATCCACCCACATGTGCCCCCTACAGACAGCCATCAACAAAACACTTAACCAGTCCTCTGACCGCTTGCTACGTAGAACCAGCACACAGGTGCGGACCAAGCCCCATCACTAACCAGCAGGCTGACCTAACTTCCCAAGTCTCAGCTTCTTCATCTAGAAAACGGCTAGGTGTGTACTCAAAGGACCTTCGCAGGGCTGTTGTGGGCATTGAATGACAGAGCTCCTGCCAACGGTAGCTGTTACATCACATTGCTGTTACTGTTGTTGTTGTTGTTGTAGTTGTAGTAAGATGCTAGGGGAGGAGTCCAAAAATGAAGCTCTGAGGGCCCCAGCTTGTCTGCTCAGATGTTGACTCTGACAGGTGATGTGGAAAGCCAGTTAAACCTGCAGGCATCAGTTGGGGCGGGGTAAAGTTTTTTTTGGGGGGCGGGCAGAGCAGCAGATGTAGCCTAAAGGAAAAGGATTGGTGGGGGTGAGGCAGGCAGCAGTGGTAGAGCAGCCTCCGCAGAGCTCGGGAGCCATGGCTGGCTGGGCACCTGACCCCTCTCCATGCCAGGGAGCCCAGGGCCTGGAGGTCGGGAAGGTGGGCAGACCTCAGGTTCACCTTCATCCACCTGCTCCTCTGGGGCAGGGGCCTGCTTTTGTGAAGAACTTGGGACTCTACTGGCCAGGGGTTCAAAGTCCAGCCCTCATCACTGAAGTGCCTCAGTCACTTCATCCATATAATGAGGATAAACAGTGAGAATTAAGAGAGTCTATGTGTGCCCTGGCTGGTGTGGCTCAGTGGACTGAGCGCTGCCCTGTGAACCAAAGTGTTGCCAGTTCAATTCCCAGTCAGGGCACATGCCTGAGTTGCAGGCCAGGTTCCCAGTAGGGGGGCATGAGAGGCAACCACACATTGATGTTTCTCTCCCTCTCTTTCTCCCTCCCTTCCCCTCTCTCTAAAAATAAATAAAGATCTTAAAGAGAGAGAGTCTATTCATGCAAGGCACTATGCACTGGGGGCTGAATCTAAGACATCCCTAAAGGAGGTGAGGTCTCCTGAGCGTGAGGATAAGACCTGCTCTCCTTCCTCAGTCCCCCAGACTCCAGAAGCACTGACTCCAGAAGCACAGAAACGTCCCAGCCTCCCCATGCCCTGCAGCCTGAGAGCGCTGACAGCCCTGGGTCACCAGAGGCATCCACAACCATGGCTGTGCAACCAATCACTACAAATTTAGAGACTTAAAACAACACAAATCTCTTATCTTACGGTCCTGGAGGTCAGAAGTCCACGTGGGTGCACCTGGGTCCTTGGCTCCAGGTCTTACTCTGAAGCCTGCAGGGCCGATCTGCTTCCAAGCTTATTCAGGTTGCTGGCAGAATTCAGCTCCACACAGTTGTGGGACTGAGGTCTCCACATCCTGGCCAGCTGTTGACAGAGGTCACTCTCAGAATCTGGGATCATGGCCCTGTCAAAGCCAGCACCACTGGGTGGCGTTCTTCTCAGGGTTCAAAGCTCTCTGACCTCCCTTCTGACTCATCTCACTCCTCGCCCTTCCTCTTCTGCTTTGAAGGGCACTCCCCCCCACCCTGGGATGACTGACTGCATCAGGCCCCTCAGATACTCCAGGTAATTCATTAAAGTGAGCATATCCGAAGCTTTAATTCCATCTGCAAAATCCCTTCCCAGCGGGGCCTTCTTCCACCCATCACTCCCCAGGTCGCCAGAATTGGCAGCAGGTGGGGTGGCCACCACACACCTGAAGGACAGGACACCTGCACAGCGGTGCACCTTTATCCCAAGGCCGGTGACTTAATTTCCCAAATAGCAACCATGCAGGATCTTCCTGAGACATTGGCTTCCAAGCACACACAACACAGGTTCGACTGGCCAGTCCTATGGGCTCTGACCAGCAAAAGGGCAGATGACCAACTGGGAGTAGGTCAACCTCCCCTGTACACTGACTGGGAAAGGTACCCACCTGAGCTCAGCCACATGCAGCCTTGCAGGGCGATGTAAGTGAAGGGCTGGCCCCACTGGGAACTGACTCAAAGCCAGTGGGTCTGAATCTTCCTCCTCACTGCAAAGCCGTGGCTGGCCAGGCACGCTTCCTTCATTTGAAATGTTCCCTGTCGTATGTATGTTGTCTCACACCCGGCATCTTATAGAGCACACTGCAACCAGAAAAGTCGGCCTTCCTGCTGCCTGTCACCACCGGAACCAGTCAGTAGGAACAAGGACTGAATCTTTATGGGTGCTTTGTTCAGCGGTGGTCTGAGAAGACAGTGGGTTTTGTAGCCTAAAAAGTGTCTTTGGAATAAAGGTTAATCAGGTCACAGTTGCAGTCTGGAGATTGTCCCTTTTTTTTAAGACTTTATTTATTTATTTTTAAATAAGAAAGGAGAAGGGAGGGAGAGAAAGATCAATGTGTGGTTGCCTCTTGTGCACCCCTCACTGGGGACCTGGCCTGCAACCGGGCATGTGCCCTGACTGGGAATCAAACTGGTGACCCTTTGCTTCACAGGCCAGCACTCCACCCACTGAGCGACACCAGCCAGGGCTTCCTACTATTTCTTTATCTGCTTCACCGACCACCCCCATCAGTTACTCGCAGCCTCCCTGAGGCACAAAGATTGAATGGCTTGTCCACCGCTGCAGGTCATGAATTCCAGCTCCTGGAATACTAGCTTTCCACAGGCATTGATCGCTTAAGCCCATCGACTATAACTACAGCTAACATCTTTAATGCTTGAGTCCCCCTATCAATATTCCTCCTTTGTTCAGATTGCAAAATAAAATTACTTTCTCAGCATTAACACTAAAATGTTTGTTTGTTGGTTGGTTTGTTGGTTGGTTGGTTGGTTTTGGGTGGGCGAAACTCATAAAGAAAGCTGTCACCCCTACCCTTGGGACATCTTCTACCGTGCCACGTGGTTAGTGAGTACCTGAGTTGGGGGCTCTGGGAGTGGCAGGCAGGCGGTGAGATGGAGAAGCCAAATGTCACTCACCCACCCCCGCGGTCAAGCCAGCCCGAGTGGATGTAGGACCTGCAGACAGGCGGTCCAGCTCGCTCTCCTTGCAGAGAAAGGCTGTGAGGGGGCTCAGGGGGACAGTGGGCTTTGAGAGGGGCGAGGAAGGAGGTGCCAGAGACCTGGAGGGTCAGAGAGTCGGCCCTGAAGGTCCTGCGAAGCCCCGCCCTATCCCAGCACCGCCTCCAAGCTACATTTCCCCCCCATAGAGGCCCCGCCCCCAATCCCCGCCCCTGCCTCCGCACTCCAGCCCCGCCCCCAGCCCCAGCCCCAGCCCCGCCCAGCCGGGCTAGGCACCGGAGCTCCGCACGCGCCACCTCTGAGCTCGGGGAGCAGAGTCCGCCGCCGACTTCGCCGCGATGTGGGCCGCGCTGCCGCTGCTCTACACAGGGGCCTGGCTGCTGGGACCCCTGGCCCGTGGCACTGCAAGTCTGTCCTTGGGCTCCCCAGGTACGTGGGCGGCAGTTTGGGGGTCCAGGATTAGAGTTCCAGACTCAGAGAACTTGGCGGGGAGCGCACCGCGTCGGGAGGGACTTCGGCCCAGGGCTCTGGAGTCGGGACCCCGAGTGGTGCGCTGCGTTACGAGAGGGGCCTTGAAAGCAGGGTTATGCACGACTGGAGGACCGACTTGCAAGTGTCCCAGGTCCGCTGCGCAGTTGGATGCAGAGGCTAGGGTCCCAAAGGAGCGCGCAGCGGCCCTGTGGCCTCCCCCCACCCTAGGACACGCAGCGCTTGGATCTCGCCGGCGGGACGAGCCGGGGCCTTCCCAGCCTCTCCCGGCAGCTTTCTGGGACCTGCAGACGGGGATGTACAGATATGCTCGTGCCCCTCACAGAATGGGCGGGAGAGCAGTCTGGAGCCGCCTAGAGCAGCAACACCTTCAGCCCCTGAGCACAGAAGGCGTTTGTTCTGAGGGCTCCCGGCGAGCCCCGCGCTCTCCCTCCTTCCCCCGCTGCTGCCTGCCACCCACCGGCTCTGAGCTCACCAGTCCCCCTGGCCCCTCACAATGGGGATAGAAAAAAACAGCCTGGGGTGGGGCACTGAGGCTCGATCTCCTCTACTCTGAATCTTGTCTTCTTCCAAACCCCACTTGTACAAGAGAGACCCCCGTCTTGCAAACCTGGAGGGTACCTAGGCCCAGGTCAGTCCCACCCTGAGGGTGACCCAGCTGCCCCAGGCGAGGGCTCTGACTCACGCCGGAGCTGAGACCTGCACGGGGCGCTGTGGCAGGGCCCTCCTCACTCTAGGGCAGGGCTGGGCAAACTTTCTCTAAGAGGCCAGACAGTAAATATTCCAAGATTTGTGGGCCACATGGTCTCCGTAGCAACCACTTAACTCTGCCGGGTACAGTGAGAGCTGCGGTGGACAGAATGCAAAAGGACCCGTGTGGTGCTGTTCCCATAAATCCCTCCGATTCATGGGAAGTGACATTTGAATTCAAGTGATTTTCAGGTACCATACTCGGTCATTTTTCCCCAACAGTTCAAAACTCGAAAGGTTATCTTTCGTTTGTGGACAGGACAAAAACAGGCAACAGCCTGTTTGGTGAGCCCCATTGTAGATACTCCCCACACAGCCTCCCAGAGGGGGCTCACAGGACGAGAGGGTACTTCCTCCTGGAGTCACAGTGGGCTGAAATGGATCTAGCCCAGGTTGGGGCCCCCCAGGGGTCATCCCTAGCTGCTTCTTCCAGGGACCTCCAGTAGTCCAGTATTTTCACCGCTGGGTGTTGCTGTTGTTACCTCCCTGGGGGGCAAACACCAGTCAGTTGTCCCCAATTCCATCTGTTTCAACCCCCTTGTACCCCACAGGGCAGGTGCTGGGAGAACGTGCATTTCCCCCAGGTTTCTGGAAAAGGTCTGTGACCCACAAGGAGAGCTCTAAATTCTGTACGGCAGAGATCTTCAAACTGGGGGGGGGGGGGGGCAGGGATCCGCAGGGAAAACAAAGAAATTCCAGGGGACTCCGGCACAGACCCGGAATCAGTTTTCAGGGGGCCTTTCCTTTCCTTCATCCTAAATCTGAACCCTGGGACCAGGGGCAGCCAACACAGAGGCTTGTGGTGGCAGATCCTTCAAGGCCGTGGATTCTTCACAGAAAGTGAACTTGAAAGAGTGTCTGACGGGCCATGCAGGGTGTCTGTCAGCTGATGGGGTCTCAGAAACAGTGTGGAGTGATCAGGCAGCATGTGATTCGGGTGTGGTGAGGAGTGCAGGGAACTGAGTGGCATCGGTTTAAAAACGGCCTTCCTGCCCCGGCCAGTGGCTCAGTTGGTGAGAGCGTGGTCCCAGAACGCCAAGGCAGCGGTTTGGTCTTGGGTCACAGCACGCACGAGAAGCAGTAAGTGAGACAAGAGATCAACATTTCTCTTGCTCCCTCTCCAAAATCAATATTTAAAAACATTTAAAAATGGACTTCATGGTCCCAGAAGCAATAACCAATAAATATGTGTATTGCTTATTATTAAGTAAGCAATAAGCTTTTTTGAGCAGCATTTCTCAGCCCTTTGACCTATAAAAGAACAGAGACCAGAATTTATGCTGACCCATTATAAAAACAGATCATGTTCACCCATGAAGATAAAAATCCAGGTGCAGGGGTGGTTAGGAAAATCCTGTTTACCAAATTAAGAGATGCATTTTTTAATACAAGTTTACTTTCTCTGTTTAAGAATTGCTTTTCATACTGAATAACATATTTGAAATGTTTTAACCAATTGGGTATGAATAATAACGATGATGATTCCTCGATCCAGAAAAAAATGTGTGTAATATTCAGAGAGGTGTGGGTCACAGGGAGTGAAAAGAATTAATACTTTTTGTTCTTGTCTCACAAAACGACGTTTGGGCGATCAAGTATGAATAAGTGAGGTGTGGGCGGAGATGTGGGTTTAGGGGAAATAGAAACTATGTGACATGTCCGACTCTTCTGGAAGAGGTGGTTCGTGTTGATGACAGTGCACATTAAATCATGGTACGTGGATTCTGTCACCGGACGGGGCCTGGCCCTGAGCTGGGCTGCCTGGGGCCAACGGGAGTGCAGGGGACTGTGAGGGCACGTTTATTCAAGCTGGGGACAGTGAGACCAGGAAGGGCTTAACATAGAAGCAACAGGAGAGCCCAGGCTGGGCTGCCTTTGTTCACTAGGAAGTCAGAGAAGAGAGGGCCTTGGGGACAGGTCGGGGCATTACACGCTGCCACTGCCCATTGCCCTCAAAGTTAGAAGACACAGGCCAGTGGGGGAAGAAGCTGCAGAAGAAGGGAGAGGGGATGCCTAAGTTATTATCTTTTTTCTTTTCTCGTGGGTGGGCAGGGATCTCAGGGAAGGGCTCAGCAGAATATTCATCGGTTCTCCAAGGGTGCCCTGGCAGGGTCCCGGTCTCCTCTGAGGGGTCCATGTCAGGGCAGGGGGTCTCTAGTCCCCTGCAGTTGGTTCTGGCGTTGCCCACCTGGCTCTGCTGCTTTTCTGGGCCTGGAGCTGGATCACCACCGAGGCCTGGGTGTCATCTCCAGGGGAAAAGGGGTGGTTATTTTCCCAGTTCTACCACCCTGGTGACCAGTGGCACGCACTGGGCGGCCAACTGCTGTCCATGGTGCTCAGTGCTCTGAGGTGACTTAAACATGGACCAGGGAGAGCAAAGCCAGGGTCCTCAGACAAGTGGCCAAGCAGTCATTGCAAATACAGGTTTATTGGGAGAGTCACACCCATTTGCTGCCCCAGTACAAGGGCAGAGAGGCTATGACCAAGACCGTGGGGACTGTGGAGCCTAAGATAGTTACACTCCATGCTTTTAATGAAAAAACTGCTGACTGTATGTGAACCGTTCAATTAACTTCTTATTGATACACAGTATAACGCAGAAAAGCACACTAATCGTCAAACACATTTCAATGAATTTCCACAATCTAACAGTGGTGTCAGCAGCACCCCCGAAGCCCCCTAGGAGGTGTTCTCCGGCCTTTCACCCCACAGGTTAAGGAGTTTTAAAAAGCCAGTTTGGATACCACAGCCACCAGAGTGTGCTTCCTTCTGGTGTGGTGGCCATTCTGGTGTTGACACCATTCTTGCGGCTGTATGTTTAACCTAGTTTCCTGAAATGCAAATCAGTTCTCAAGTGCCTCCCTAAGCAAGGCACCCACGCCTGATTTTTCTTTCTTTCTTTCTTTCTGCAGAGACGTTTCGCTTTAAGTCATGGATGGAGCAGGTCAGTGCCCGACTTCTTCTTTCTGAACCTCTTCATTCCTCTCCCTCTCAGTTTCCTGGTCACTGTGCCAGATTCAAAACAATGAGGCGGGGCTTTCCACCCACACCCTCCTGGGTCTTTCCCAGCTCGTGGAAAAGTTCGCAGGCACCTTCCGGAGGTGCCCAGTACTGGAGGGGATCTCCAGCCCCGGGGTTCAGTCCCTGTTTTGTTTTTATTTAAAGATTTTGATTAATTTCTTTTTAGAGAGAGGGAAAGGGAGGGAGAAGGAGAGGAAGAGAAACATCAATGTGTGGTTGCCTGTCATGCGCCTCCTACTAGGGACCTGGCTCACAACCCAGGCATGTGCCCTGACTGGGAATCGAACTGGCAACCCTTTGGTTCACAGGCTGGTGTTCAGTCCTTACTTTGTATTTAAATCACACTGCATGCTGGCTGCTCTGTCAGTCAGAGAACACCAGTGCATGTGCTTTTGAAAAATGGTGAATTTGGCCATAAACTTGGTCCAACACCAGCTATGGTGTCCAGGGGTAACCTCACCTTGGCAGGTCTCTTCACCGGGCCTCTGGGGCTGTTGGTGGACATACAGGGGCTCCATTCCAGCCACAAGTCCCTGGACGAAGGGGGTTCACTTTATAATTTCCTCAGCTCCAGGACAGTGTCACACTCACTGCCACAGTTTTGGCTTGAGAATCATTAGCAGCAAAAAAGGCTCCATCCGCCCTGACTGGTATGGATCAGTGGATTGAGCACCGGCCCATGAACCAAAGGATCACCGGTTCAATTCCCAGTCAAGGCACAGGCCTGGGTTGTCGGCTGGTTCCCCAGTAGGGGGCGCACAAGAGACAACCACACATTGATGTTTCTCTCCCTCTCTTTCTCCTTCCCTTCCCCTCTGTCTAAAAATAAATAAATAAGAATTTTTTGTTTTTTAAAAAAAAGGCTCCATCCGTCCTGGTAGAGAAGAAAACTGCGTGAAGGTCCCAGGACCTCAGGCTGCTTTGTTTTCTTTTAGCACCAGAAGACCTACAGCACGGAGGAGTACCGGCACCGGCTGCAGACCTTTGCCAGCAACCAGAGGAAGATAAAAGAACACAACACCAGGAACCACACGTTTAAAAGTACCTTAGGGATGGCTTTGCTGAGGGCTTCTCAGTCCTCGGGTGGAGGGCACAGCTGGTTGCTGCAGAGAAATCCCTGGGGCAAGGGGAGGAGGGGCTGGCTCAGACCCGCTCTGCTTTTACCCTCCCTGAGATCCGAGGGGTCGCAGACTCAGCACCACCACACTGGAGCTGCTGCCCAGAGGCTGAGCCCTGGCCAGGCGAGGGGACATCCACCTCCAGGAACATCCGTCTTCCCTCCGGGGCACTCAGGGTGTCCACCTAGGACGCCAAATGATGGCAGTGTTGGCTACACCAGGGACACGGGCCTCAGGCGCGAGCTGCAGGGAGGCCTGGGTTGGATGTTGTTTCTGCCCAGTACTAGCTGTGCGACCCGACTGGGGTCACAGTCTCTGAAAAGCGACTCAGCTAGGAAGTGGAGACAACGCTGAATGAGGTGGCATGTGTGTAGGCAGCTGGCTCGGGTACCGTGCTTCTGTCCCTAGGTGTCTAAAAGACTCACCAGTGGACCATCTGAAGCCGTGAGTGCCCGGGCCCAGACCCACGGCCCCTGGGCAGCAGCCAGCAAGTACCAGGTCTGTCCAGAAAATACACCTAGCCAGGTCCTCCACACGCGAAGAAGGCGCAGCAAAGCTGCAGCAAGATCAAGGCCGTGCTGACCATGTTTTTTGATTGGGAAGCTGTCGTCTGTCAGGACGAGTACGCCCCTCCAGGCCAAACAACTAATAAGGAGTATCTTTTTCTATAAAAGTCTCTTTCTCATAGGACGTGGCGGGACACTCTCTGGACAGACCCAGATGCTCTGCCGACAAGCTCCCCCAGGGACTCTGAGGCCCAGCCAAGGGCCGAGCTCGGGGACAGGATTACATGGCATTTAAAAATGTGCAGCGGCCGAGCTGTGGTGGCCTGAGAGGGGCGCAAACAAACGTGGGGGTTTCACACTTTTCCGTCTCTTTAGTAGTGACTTACAGAGGAGCTCTTTCTTTTTTTTTTTTTCACTTTGGTTTTTCTTTTTCTTCCTTTTTTTCAGTGGGAATAAACCCCTTCTCAGACATGACGTTTGCTGAGTTTAAACGCAGGTTTCTTTGGTCGGAGCCTCAGGTAGGTGTCACTGGACCCTGGGGACAACCCCATGCTCCCAGGAAGGTTCACACCAGACACAGCCTCCCTGGGGCCCCAGTCTCTCCGGGCGGCGAGAGGTCAGGACCCCCTCAGCCCTTGCAGCCTCAGCAACGAGGATACTGAACTCAAGGTTGCCCGGCAACAAACAGATGCCCAGTGAAAATCCAATCTGAGATCAACAACAAAATATTTTAGCATAAACACTGCATGGGACAGACTTCCATTACACTGTAGTCTCGTTCACCCAGCACCTGCACCTGGGACGGAACTGCAGAGCCGAGCCTGTACTAACCCGGCTGGCCCAGCTCTCCCCGAGGGGAGCCTGGTGCATTGGAAGCCAACACCTGAGGGGCAGGGTGGTTCTGACACCTGGGCCTTTCTCATCCTCTCCTAGCGATTCCATGTTCATTACACACCTCTTTTTTTTTTTTTTTTTAATAGTTTTCTTCACCACTGAAAAAAATTCTGTCTGTTGTTCCAGAACTGCTCAGCCACCAAAAGTAACTACCTCCGGGGTGCTGGGCCCTACCCCACCTCTGTGGACTGGCGGAAGAAAGGGCGCTTTGTCTCACCAGTGAAAAACCAGGTACGCTGCCGGCCCCATCCTCTCCCCGAAAGCATCTACACTCTCCTGCAGCTTACCAGGAGGAAAACCTCACAAGGACCCCAAACCTCGGCAGGCAAACCCCCAATTTTACTTTTTCTCGTCTCTCTTCAGAAAGGCCGAAGGTCCTATTGCATTGGGCGGAAGTTACCCCCACCCCCACCCCACTGCAGGGTCCCCACTGGTCCCAGGTCTCTCCTAAATCCCCCCAAAACACCGCAGATATTGGACATGAGGGCTCCATTCCTACCCTGCAGGGTCCCAGGGCCCAGCCTGTCCTGGGCAGTTTCCCTCTAGGTGGTTGCAGGTGGTCCATCAGCAGAATGGCATCCTGCATCTCAGGGACCCTCTGGCCCAACAGGCTGCTGCCCTCAGTGGGGGAAAGGCGCCCCCTGCAGGGCACCGTGACTTCCTGCGCGCAGAGCCAGGCCCTGCTGTGGGCAGGAGAGTCAGACCCCATCTCCTGCTATCCCCAGTCCCAACTGCAGTCGGTCCCCTAGAAGTGACGCTGCAGTGGCTTCTTCAGAACCGTGCCGACCTCTCAACCCCAGGAAATCCAGGCTTTCCTGGACACATGGCTTCCCATGTTAACTCTCCGTGAAATACATTCTCCCCTTCCCTTTCCTGAAAGCCTGGGCGCAGCTTAACACCCTCCCAGGCCCCCAGGGTCACAGAGCCTGCCTAGAGACCCGGACATTTAAACAGCCCCCAGGAGCAAACAAGCCCCCCTCCCCGCTGGCCGTGACCTATCGGAGAACCCACCACAGTTCAAAGCAACAAGGACTTGGTGTGGGGGCCTGACCCGTTTCACCATTCGGGTCAGTGGCTTGCTCTTAGGGCCTGATATAAGCAGATGACACAGGCCACTCTTTCTGACCCGGTCTGAGTTCCAGGTCCTGTGCTTGCAGTGAGGCCCTGCCCCATCCCCTTCCGGGCGGGCACAGGGACTCTGTGACAGGCGCCCCTCTTAGTTGAGGGGAGACTGGGAGTGGAGGGGATGGGGGACCCACGTGCAGACAAGCTGTGAGACCAGAACAGGGCAATGGCATGTGCAGCAGGAAGGGACTGAACCCCGAGGGCAGACAGAAACAGGGGTGGCCATGGGGCAATGGTGGGGCAGACAGGGTCTTATCGCCCTTCTAACAGCCCCGTGAGGCAAGCTCTGTCCTTCCGTCCAACACATGATGAAACAGGGTGAGACAGGAGACATGCCGCACGGGGGTGCACAGCAGGGGGTGGCAGGCCGGTCACTGGAAGCCGGAGCGTGGAGGCTGGGCAGCAGCAGAAGCTGCTGGGATGGATGATGGGGCTGGACGGGCAGAGCCAGGTGCCTGGGTGTCCAGTGGGGAGGCCTGGGCCTGGGAGGGGGTCAGCCTAAGGGTGAGGGGCGGGGCACTTGTTAAAGTCAGAAGTTAGGGTGGTGGGTGGGATGAGGTGGGAGGTGGAAAGGGAGAGAGAAACAGGACTTTGTTGAATGCTGCTGGGAAACAGTGGGAAGAAGAGTCAGCAGAGGATTTGGAAGCAGGGGAGCTGCAGGCCACGGGAGGGAGCCGGCACTGAGTGGCGGACAGGGGTCCAGCCCAGGTGTCCAGTCACGGCCCCACCCACCCTCCAGGGCGGCTGTGGCAGTTGCTGGACCTTCTCCACCACGGGGGCCCTGGAGTCTGCGATCGCCATCAAGACAGGGAAGATGCTCTCTTTGGTAAGCAGTTGGCCGCAAGGGTGGGGACACTTCCTGCAGGCCACGGCTTTGCTGAGGGCTGGTGGGGCAGCCGACCAGGCCCCAATGGAAAGGGAAGCACAACTGAGGCCCAGGCGCGGGCTCACGGGTGTGTGTTCATTCGCACCTGCAGTCAGAGCAGCAGCTGGTGGACTGCGCCCAGAACTTCAACAACCACGGCTGCCAAGGGTACGTCCGTGCTCCGAGGGCCTGCTGATCGCTAGCGTTGGGACCCAGGGTGCGGGCGCTGCCACAGACACTGCCCTGTCCCCACCCCAGGGGTTGGGGGGAGCAAAAGCATCCCTGTGTGTTGGAGGGAAGGTCACCTCGCAAGTCCGAGTGCCCTCAGGAGGAGCGGGGTGGGGCTGTAACCCCACACATGGGGCAAGGCCCAGCCCTGGCAGCACCTCTGTGCTCCCCGCAGGGGCCTCCCCAGCCAGGCCTTCGAGTACATCCGCTACAACAAGGGCATCATGGGCGAGGATAGCTACCCCTACGAGGGCAAGGTAACTCTCCCCAACTTCCCACGCCTGCCCTGAGTCAGACCACGCCCCTTCCCAGCCCCCTCAACTGCAGGACCGCCCCTTGCAACCTTCAGAGTCCCCTGCCTCTCCCCAGCCACACCTCCACTTCCCCACACCTACCCTGCTACTCTCCCTCCTCCCACCCTGCGGCCCATCAGCACTGTGACCGCACAGACTCACGTGCAGGACGCACCCCTGGGCCCATGCCCGCAGCACCCAAGGCTTGCTGACCATGCCAGCGGCCCCTGCCATCACCCCACCCCAGCCTGTCCACGGCTGGAGCATGGTCATCTGCCAGCACAGCACGGTCCTGCTGCTATGAGAAGATGTGTCTCATACTCCCTGAAGTGACCCTGTCACCAGGGCCTGGACATGGAGCTTCTGCTTCATAAATGTTATCAGACTGCGTGGGGGATGCCTGAGGCGTGAAGACTCAGCCGGGCCCCCTCACTTGCATGTCGCGCCCTTTGCCGCCCTAACAGGACAGCAACTGCAAGTTCCAGCCTGGGAAGGCCATCGCTTTCGTCAAGGACGTGGCCAACATCACCCTAGTGAGTACCGACCCCTCCCCAACACAGAGGCCCCCGCCTGGGTATAGGGTTCCTAAGGAACAGCATGGGAGGAGAGACATGAACAGTCAAGGGAGGGAGGCCACAGGGAGTCAGGGCCAGGTTTGGAGGAGGGACTTGTAAGCCAAGGAGAAAACCCAGTCCTGGCTGGTGTAGCTCAGTGGATGCAGCACCAGCCTTCGAATCAAAGGGTCGCTGGATCAATTCCCAGTCAGGGCACATGCTTGGGTTGGGGGCCAGGTCGCCAGTAGGGGGCGTGTGAGAAGCAACCACACATTGATGTTTCTCTCCCTCTTTCTTCCTCCCTTTCCCTCTTTCTAAAATAAATATACTCTTTAAAAAAGAGAGAGAAGGGAGGGAAGGAGGGAGGGAGGGAGGGAGGAAACCCAGAGGGTCCTGGCCACTTGGGCATAGGACAGTGGGGGACCTCAGTCACCATCACCTGCTGTGAGGGTGCCCCTTGGAGCTGTGTTTTTATCCAAAACAGCCTTCTCTTCCTTCCCCCTGGCCATGCACCGTGCTCTGGGCCTGTCCCCAGCCTGGGGTGCAAAGGGCCACATTTTGAAGGTGGGTGGGGAGGGGACAGCAGTCACATGTGTCCGTCTCTCAGTTCTGCCTGTCCACAGAATGACGAGGCAGCCATGGTGGAGGCAGTAGCCCTGTACAACCCCGTGAGCTTCGCCTTCGAGGTGACAAGTGACTTCATGCTGTACAGAAAGGGCATCTACTCCAGGTGAGACCCTCCCCCGCACCCCCTCACCTGTGCTGGCACTGCTGCTTCCCCACCACCACACCCTGCATGGCCCTTAGCGGGGCTTAAGCCCTATCTTTCTGCGGGAAAAGCGGCCTCCAATTAAGAAAACCCAGGGCGAAAAGCCCGAAGCTGTGAAACAGAGAAAGGCATGGCTGCTCTCAGGCAGAACCTTCAGCTGGAGGCTCTGCCCACCCCACTGCCTCCTGCAGTGGCCAAGCACCCGTGCCACACTCTCCCCCTCCTCTTCCCACTGCTCCCAAAATGCTGGTGACCCCAGCTCTCTGCTCCGCCCTCCTCCCGCCCCTCACTGCCATCTGCTGAGAACCCACGTGGCTCAAACTGCACCAGGTGGTAGACCCACCTGCCATCTCCCGCCTGTGGAAACCTTCCCTGTGGCTCAGAAACTGCCCCCTCCCCATGCTGCTGTTCCAGCACACCATTGCCAGTCCTCGCCACCTCCTTCCCGGGTCTGTCCCAGGGCCCCCACCCCACTGGTCCATCCTCCGCTGAGAGCCCAGTCAGCCTCCCCCACTGTCTGGTGTCTAAGCTCGGCTGGTTCTTCTTCCTCCAGGCTTGTCCATCAGAACCACCCCATCCTCCCGTTCCGCCCTGTGCCTTGCCCCGGACTCACCCCAGGGGTTTGTAGTTCTACGTGTGTTCCCCTCTCAGGGAGGCTTCCTGACCCACCCATCCGCCCGGTCCTCGTTGGGCCAGACCGTGTCCCCGGGGCTCCCTCCGCCTCCCACCGTCCCAGCCCCCAGGGCGCCAATGCCGCTATCGCCTGGCACCTTGGCGCAAGCCCCGCACAGAATACCCGTCAACTGAGTTACCACACAGCCCCTCAGTCTGTTCTCTGAAACCTCTCAGAATTTCCTCGCGGACACTGCCAATGGACAACCTGTTATTTGCCCTAAACACAGGTAGTGTTAAAAATAAGGACCGGGTCAGTAGAGCCACTGCACGTGCGCCCCCTGCTGGGTGGCACCTTCTCTCCACTGTGTGCGCACAGCTAAGAGCAAAAGGCCTCACTCCCTTCCCGGGACCTGCAAGAGGCACTCAGAGACGCTGGCTGCGACTGGACTCTTCCTGTCGGTCCCCCCAGGATGCCAAAGCCGGTTCATTTTTGTTTTCCAGTACTTCCTGTCATAAAACCCCAGATAAAGTCAACCACGCCGTCCTAGCTGTCGGGTACGGAGAACAAAACGGGAAGCCCTACTGGATTGTGAAGAACTCCTGGGGCCCCAACTGGGGGATGAACGGGTAAGAGGCGCCCAGCCCCCGCCCCGTGCTGGGCGAGGGCAGGAGGACGGCCCTGCAAACAAACGTGTAGCTTCCCCAAAACCAGCTGGTCGGTCGAGCCCTGGGGGGCGAGAAACACACATGAGCACAAAACCCCTTGCAGCCCCCTCTCCAGTCCTGGGCCTCAGGTCTTAACAGCTCAGTGGAACCAGGAGTCTGTCGGACTCCACCACTAAAGCAGACCCGAGACCTCTGCTAGGAACACAGGCCAAGCCCGCCTCTGGGATGGTCTGTTTGTGGGAAATCAGGGCAGCAAGTCTGTCCCGAGGCCACCCCTTTCTCCCGGGGACCCAGGGATGATTAAATAACCATATGAGGGCCCTCGGGGAATTCTGAGGAGTGAGAAATGGAACCGAGCCCCAGGCCGCCGCTTTATGAGTTCAGGGGGCTCTTCCCTGGAATCAGGTCTTGGTGGGCAGCCAAGCGCTGCAGGAAGGGCAGCCGCCCGCCAGGCCTCAGCCCACGCTCTCTGCCCAGGTACTTCCTCATCGAGCGCGGGAAGAACATGTGCGGGCTGGCCGCCTGCGCCTCCTACCCCATCCCACAGGTGTGAGCTCAGATGAGGCTGCGACCTGCCAGCAGGCAGAGAGGAAGGAACACCAGGCCGCCTGGGCCAATGGTTGGCATCCTGCTGTGGAGCAAGCAGTGAGGGAGCTGCCCGGGGCCCTCCCTCGCACCCTCACCACCTGAGGGAGGGTCCCAGCAGGCCCCAAGTTCACCCATCTCCTGACCAAACGTGCCTTAGGCCTTGTTTCTGACTGACTGGAAATGACCAAGAATCTTTATCCCCTGGGAGGGCTGCCTCTCACCTCCGAAGAGCTCTGGGGACCATTTTTTTGTGTGGCCTTTACTCAATAAACTTCCAGGGAGCACTGGCCTGTGCTGTGTGCTGGGGACCAAAGGTGACCCAGGTTGGGCCTGCCCTCAGGGCTTGGGCCTCCCTCAGGGGTTGTGGCAAGGGGGTTGCCTAGGTGTCTGCTAGGAGGATGGACAATGTGGGTGCTGGTGTCACCTCTGCCAGGTTGGGGGGGGGCCCCGGGGGACAAACAGTTTTCTGATGGGATAATGGAGTCCGTGCCAGGGGCCTGGGCTTGGGTGTAGTCTCACACCACCCCCTCCTCCTTACACACGCAGCCTCAGCAGCAGGTCCAACCCCAGTCACTCCCAGACATTCCCACATCGTGTGTCCCCAAGGCCGTCCAACCCCCCGCCCCACCAGCAGGAACCACATCCTGGGATCAGCTGCCCCATCTCCCACAAGGCAGTGCTTCTGAAACCTCCACTTCAGCTCTCATTTCTTCTTCCTCATCTTCAATTCCTGTTTTTCTAAGATTAGCCTGAATATTCTAGATGTCAAAATTCAAAAAAGCAACACAAAGACATCTTTTACTTTCTCCAACCGGACTCTCCCTAAAGGGCACGGGCCCCGGCATGGCCTGGCAGCCCCCCTGCCTGACAGGGCTTCTCAGCAAGAGCAGGGCCCTCGATTGTCCATCCCCCGGCACGGCCACTGTGGGCCCCCCCTGCAGGCCCCCACAGGCTGGGTTGGAAGGACCTATGCTGAGCTGAGAACAGTGTGGGCTTAGACTGGCCGTGAGGAGGAAGAACCCTTGTGCTGCAGGCTGACTTTCTTTCCACACGGCACACACAGCTTTCGTTAACTAGAGTTCTCGGGCACAGGAGCACAAACAGGGTGTCTGCTTTAGTCCAGGACCTCACAGCCAAGGGTGCCCACTGCACCGGGGCCCAGAAGGCCCGAGGGCCACCCCTGCAGACCCAGGGCCAGGAGACAGGCAGGAAAGGGGCGCCTGATCTCTGCCTGGGCCCAACAGGCGTGTTCAGAGAGGGCCAAAGCCAGTGCAAGCCAGGACCTTGCCATTTTAAACGAATTGAGTCACCTTGTGCCATTCGCAAGTTGGGGAGAGACAACTTTCCTCCCCAGAATGGCCCGAGGGGGTGGGCCACTTGGCAGCAGCTGCCCACTACTGCTGGAGCTGGGGCTCACTCGTCTGGAGGCCCTGGGGCAGGGAGCAGGGTGGAGCCAAGACTTGGGGACAGAGCTCCCATGGGGAGCAGAACGGCAGCCTGCGAGGAGAGGAAAGCAGGGGGTCAGGCGCAGGGCCATCCTCGGTCTCGGGAAGCCAGGGACCCTGCCGGCAGGTGAGGAGAGCAGGCCAGATGCACGAACTTCCAAGGCGCTGGCATCATCAGGCCGTGCAGCATCCTGCGTGTTCAGTTTTTTCACGACTACACTATTCAAATCTTAACAAGTTAGCTTCCATAAACTTACCATTTATGAAGGCTGGATACTATTCCACGATGGGAATGTGTTCCGGCTGGGCTGGTCCCTGAGGGGCAGGAGAAAGCCCTCCAGAGGCCCCAGCAAGAGGAAGATCCTATTCCCCAACTCTCAGCTTCCAGCCTCCCTCTAGTGCCCCCTACTGGCAGAACTTCACAAGAAGCCCAGAAAGGAGAGAATTGGGAGCCCCAACACCAGCATCTGAAAGCCGGGTCCAGAGCCAAAGGCTACCTCGCCCTCCCTGAGGGTGCTCAGCATCCACACCCCACTGCTGCCATCACAGCCAGCACTGTGGTTTCACTGCCATGACGCCTGTCCTTCACACCAAGGACAATACACACGCTTGCCACCAGAGGGGAGAGGCGGCACGCCCCACAGCCACTAACCCTAACCCCCACCCCAGGTGCCCTGAGAAAAGGCACCTCATGGTCACAGTCCCCATCTCTCTAGTCCTCACAGGCTTCAGCTGGTGTTTGAAAACTTCCTTCTAGTCTGATTTTTGCTCCCAGCCAGCACCTCAGCTGTTGTCTTTTTTTTTTTTTAAGAGCCTCAGCCCTCAGTGGTCTTATCTGCCCTTTCATTTTTATAGTTTCCTATTAAGTATTTCCCAGAGGTGTATAAGCACTGAGAGAGCCTCAGACGGGGTCCCCCTGACCCTCGTTCTCCAGTCACGGCACCCACAGCACGGCAGCTCCCCTCCCCCAGCGCGTGCCCAGTCCCGGGGGAACAATGTGTCCCTGGAGAGGGCATGTCTCCTTGGGAACCAGCAGAATCCAAAGCCACAGGAACAGGGAGCAAACCCAATGAATGCGGTGGGAGACGCCACGCCAGCCTGGACTCAGGAAGGGCAGCCCCTGTGCATTCCGGGGTCACCAGCACACACGGGCCTTCCAGTGGAAGCACACCCCGCATCCCCTCAAGGGCAGATGCTCAGCCATCCGCTCACTCCCCACTGGCGGTATGCCCGCATCTGCAGGGGCTCACTCATCCCAACAGCCTCAGGCTGGAGCGGCAGGTCAGGAGTGACACCCTGTGCAGGACACCTTGACAGCAAGTGCACGTTTCTGAGCCCACAGGCAACAACGTTGACAAAGGGACTGCAGAGGAGGCAAGTCCATGTCGAGATTCCTGGACATGGATCTATTCCCATGAGTGAGGACAGACTGGTCGCCCTCCATGATGGCAGAAATCCAAAGTAATCAACCTGTCCCCCAGTTACTGCATGGTAACCCCAGGACACGGCGCCTCATCAGGGGTGGCAGATGGAGCAATCGGTACAGGCAAGCAGCCGGGTGTTCAGGTTACCAACTGTTGCCTAACCAACCACACCAAACTTCGGTCACTTGCAACAGGGGCACTCACTCTGCTCACGCCTGGGGGGTGGACATGAGGACTCAGAGGGGGCAGCTTGTCTCCATCCCACCCAGCATCGGCTGGGAAGGGGAAGGAGGGGTCACTCGCAGTGTAAGGCTTGCTCACACTGGCAGTGCTGAGACCTCGGGGGCTGAGACCAGTGTTCTCTTCCTGGGATGACATGGGGCCAGTCCGTCACAGGTGCACTGTGGCGAGCTCTCAGACACAGAGCTCTTCACTCTGGGTCCATCCGGGGAGGACCGACTATTCAACTCTTGCCCACAAACGCTTGCACCATACTTCCACATTGTGTCAAGAGCTGTCACCATTTGGCAGGTTTGGGAAACTCAGTGAAGCCGTGTCTCCAAGAACACCAAGCACTGTATCCACTCAGAAACTGAGAAATGTCTACATAGTGAGGGCAAAAAAAAACCCTACAGCTTCCCATTCCCCACTGCAGCTCACCTTTGAGAAAGTAAGGACCGACCCATCTGTTTAGCTCTGGTGCAGGCTCCGAGAGTATCCACGTTGATCTGAAACAGCCATTCCAAGACTCCTCTCCTGTGCAAAGCTGGATTTTCTCCATGCACCTCAACCAGAACGGCGCTCTGCAGCGCACTCAACGCAGGGCCCAGGAGGGTGAGTTAGTTGCTTACTATTTGCAAAATGTAGAACAACGCCCTTTCACTCAACTTCTTTTGGAAAATAATTCTTATTTTTTTTTTAAATATTTTATTTATTTATTTTTAGAGAGGAGAGGGAGAGAGAGAGAGAGAGAGAGAGAGAAACATCAATGTGCGGTTGCTGGGGGACATGGCCTGCAACCTAGGCATGTGCCCTGACTGGGAATCGAACCTGCGATGCCTGATTTGCAGCCCGCGCTCAATCCACTGAGCTACGCCAGCCAGGGCGGAAAATAATTCTTAATGATAAATATGCTCCCTATGGTAAAATGTCTCTCATGAATTTTTAAATTTTTCTCCATTTTTAATATGGTAGGTGTCAATATGTATACACATAATCCACATGAATAAAAGCTTTTCAAAGTCCCCAGTGGGAACCCCCGCTTCAGGCAGCCCCCTGGGTCCCTCAGTTGATGCAGCACAAACACTCAAATGGTCTGAGAAGCCTCAAAACCCCAGGAAGCCCCCCCACCGTCCCATCCCGTTCCGGGCGCCTCGGCAAGCATCACAAGCCGGCACTGACCTCCAAGGGAACACTCCCACTCGCCCCAGACCACTGCACCCCCAGAGAACACCGTCCACGTGGCAGCGATCCCTGAATTCTCACGGGTTCACCTCCCACCCCACCCCACCCCTGCTCACAAGGGACCCCACCAGGGCACAGCAGAGTGGCCCTTAGGGCCCTGGGTGATGTACCAGTGCGTTCAGCCAGCTGCATTTTGAGGTGATAACAGCGCAGAGAGCAACTGAGACAACCTCCCCCCCTTGTGTTTTAGAGGTTAACCAGTTTGACAATCTTAATTGAAGCATTTAGCCATTTACATTTAATTATTAATATATTTAGGTTTCAATACACCATCTTACTATTTGTTCTACCTTTTGGTGTTTCTTTTTTCATTCATTCATTCTTCTCAGGTTGGCAGTAAAACTTACTGTTCTTTTAGTGGCTACCCCTAGATGCTTCTGCACACTTTACTATTCCCATCTTCCTGGAGGAAAAAGCTTTGTCACCATTATTCTCTGTCTGTAAACTCAACACAACAGCACTACATACTTTAAACAGCAACACTAATTTAGCCTCCCAGGCCTTCATCTCATTTTCTCTGAGCTGCACTTCGTCTTCACCCCCCAAGCCTTCTGTACCCAATGGTGTATACTAGTGTCTTTCCCCAGGGTGGGTTGCTTGTGAATTTCAGCCTATTTTTCCAGCTTTGTGGGAAAGTTGTATTTCCTAAAGGATGTTCACTGGGTTTAGAATCCGGAGGCTTCTTGAACCTGGAGACTCGGCGTTCCCTCACCTGTCCCGCAGAGCCGCCAGTGTCCGCCGCTGCCCTTCCCCTCCTGCCCCTCCCTTGGCACCCATGCCTGCCACCTCAGAGGTCACCACACCGGTTTCTCCCGGCATCTTCTGTGTCCTTCACCACATGCTGCTTTTCCATCTTTTCATCTCTGCTCCTCGGCACACACACTTCTTCCCAGCCCACCTTACAACACACTTCTCTTTGCCTGTGTCTGATCTGTAAACTTACTAAATTCCTATTTTAACTACCCCATGTTTCGGTTGTATAACACCCCTTTGGTTCTTTTTCAGTTTTAAGTTACCTGCTTACATTTTGCACTACAACACCTCTCTTGACATCACCGTCACTTTAAAGCATCCTGTAGGCTCCGACGTCTGCATGGCTGTCATCAAAGAACAACTCGTGCTCACTCGTCCTGAGCCTGCTTCTGAAAGACACGCTTTACTCTGTCCTGTCTCACCCACCAGCCTGTTGTTAAGTGCCAACCACCAACATGAACATTTTTTGAAACAATGACTGCATCTCACTCACCCAGACCCCTAAGATCTAGCCTGGTGGGGACCCCACTCCTTAGCAGGCCCCCTGCCCCACGTCCTGTAGTCCCCGTGAGACTGTCAAAAGCACCAATCTGCCAGGCACACACTGACCGCAACAAACACCTGCAGGACACAGGCAGCACAAAACCCGGGCTTCCATCCCGGGACTGACCCCCTCAGAGCCTGGCCTCTCCGGCCTCCCACGCCTTCAGGCACACCTTGTGCCGGCTGCCACTCTGCTAAGGGCCCCCCGAAGGGGCTGGTCTGAACCACCACGGGTGCTGTTACTGCACACTGCAGCCCCCGAGCTGTCTCTCTCGTTCCTTTTCTCATGTTTACGATTGTTCTTCTGTTTAAATATTTTAAAAATACTTTATATGCAATATTCCTATGTTATCCAAGTTTACGGTAGAGAGACTTTGGGGGTTTTAAACTTTTTATTTCTAGTCTCTTCTTTTTGTGCTAATCTATGTATTTCCAAGACATGTTTTATGTTTCATGTCTAGGCACTATCTAGAGGGGGCAGTTTCCAATTAAATATTTGCAACTACTACACTGCTATGAAACAGGTCTCCAGGCCTTTATAAAACCACGCATAAATGCCCTGAAATACGTTATCTTTAACACACTGCAATAGTGTTATCCACTTGCATTTTTCAGTCAACAACATGTGAAAGCAAGCCTAGAGGCAAACAAAGACTAAAATCAAACCCCCACCACCCCACGCACAGTAGGGTGAGGATAGGGGAAACTGTTACCGAGGAGTTTGGCCCTAACCTAACCTGACTTCACACCCACAGTTCACACACTACCAAAGAGAAAACCAATCGTTTCGAGGAGGGAAGCAGCACGACTGTTGTAAATAAATGTTGGTGACAGCAGAAGAATGAACAAACAGGGGAAGGTAGGAAAATGTAATGTTAAGGCTAGAACACTATTGAAATAAACACTCCATGATAATCACGAGAGAGAGAGAAAGAAAAGAGAAAACATTTAAGAGTTAGGAAGACTCGGTGACGGAGAAGGGACGGGGGTCCGTGGGGCCAGAGGGGCGGTGTGACTTCCCGTCCCTGATGTGCATCTGCACAAACGGGACAGCTGTTATTTACAAATGCCTATGAGACCGGCAGCAGCTACAGGGCCTCAAATAACCACGCTCAGCTAACACCAAAAAAGGATGGAAGGGGATAAACGAGAGCAAAGTGTCTCAATTTTGAGGAAATGATTTCCAAACCTCGGAAATATCACCACTGACTGAACAGGACAGAAATGTCTCCCGGTGCCTAAGAAGTGAACAAGGCCCCAGGACACTGACACCCACCGATGTGCTGGACGCGCCAGCGGCCAATGCCGACCTCACCCCTGACCCCACGTACGGCACGAGCGCCCACAGCTCGACACGCCCGTGTCTCCGTCCACGGGGGCTGCAAGCGCCACTGAGACAGAGCTAAAGCATCAGAGCGCGCCATTTTACCAATGACTTGAAAAGTTACCTTTAAGAAAACTGCATTATGAACATAAATGTCGAATCACTACACTGTACACCTGAAAGTATCAACTACACCACGTGGGACAAACGCAGGCTTACAGATGTCAGTACCTGGAACACTTTGTTTCTACACTGTTATTTATTAACTACTGTGTGATTTTTCCTACGAACAACTGTAAACCTATCTCGGCTGACCCTGTATGTCCATGCACCAACAAAGCAGTGCCCCACTGGGAAACAACCCTGACCCTTCCGATGACGCGCCGCAGGAGTGACATGGAGAGCAACCTGAGCACAGCCTCACCATCAGCAAGGCACCTCCCCGCCCTTCGAGTCCACGCCTATCACTTGGATGGGTCGCCAGTGCAAGGAATGAAACCAGTCTACACTTCTAGAACACAGGTGGCAAACACAAGGCCTGCGGGCTGAATCCGGCCTGGCTCCTTGTTCCTACCTGGCGGCAGCGCTGAGCTCTCACTTAACTGTTAAGGAGCAGCTACATTTTGTAATGTAATTTTGTAATCTCACACAGTCCTGAAATTACATCCAGCCCATGGAAGGCGACCGCAAGGCTGCTGTGGCCCCCGGTGAGGATGAGTCTGACACCCCTGGTCGAGGTCACAGCATGTGAGGTAGCTGAAACAAAAAGACTCAAACACGGCTGTGACTCCAACTGCACTGGCTGGTTTCATACATACTGGAAGTGCAAATATTCAGAAATAAAGACCTCCGTTTTTAAAAAGTATTAACACAAAGTGGTTCAAAAACTTTTAATAATTGGTGATTAAAAATGAATGTATGGTAATGGATGTTAGACTTTTTGATCATTTCACAAGATGTGAATATCAAATCACACTGTACACCTGAAACTAAACCGTGAACACCTGAATAAAAAATGGTCTTAGCATTAATCGGTTTCAGTTTCTGGTAAGCAACATTAGCTCAGAACCACCTTGACCTATATTTAACTCCACCTATCGTTACTGCACGTGTTATTTGGGAGCAACATTTAAAATTAGTAGGATATAAAATAATACTGCCCTCACTGGTGTGGCTCAATGGATTGAGCACCAGCCTACAAACCAAAGGGTCAGCAGTTCCATTACATGCCTGGGTTGCAGGCCAGGTCCCAGTAGGTGGTGCTACAGAGGCAACCACACATTGCTATTTCTCTCCCTCCTCCCTCCCTTCCCCTCTAAAAATAAATATATATATTTTTTAAAGATTTTATTTATGTATTTTTAGAGAAGGAAGGGAGAGGGAGAGAGAGAGAAACATCAATGTGCGGTTGCTGGGGGACATGGCCTGCAACCTAGGCATGTGCCCTGACTGGGAATCGAACCTGCGATGCCTGGTTCGCAGCCCGCGCTCAATCCACTGAGCTACGCCAGCCAGGGCTTTAAAAATAAATATTTTTAAAAACAAAAACAAAATACTAAAAAATACTTTATAAATTTAATGTCTATGGGAGACACTGCCTAATTAGTATCAAGGAGCAAACCTACCACTATTCTATTCTTTTGCTATATTTAAATGGGGAGGAGTCTTAATGAGTAATTAAAATGCAGAATTTCAGGCATTCTGAATGTCAATAAACACCCTAAGTAAACAATTACTAACAGCAAGCTGTCACACAGGTAAAAATTCCTTTAATTCTCAAAGTTAGCAACAGTTTAGGATAAACAGGTTCAGAGTCATGTGAACCCGACTTCTTGGCCAGAACACCAACAGAACTCGAGAGCAAACCACCCAAGCCACAGTGGGTCAGAGGCAGGTCCTCCACCCGAGCTTCCCGTTCCAGAAAGCAGGACTGAACACCCCCGAGGGGCCAGACTCACACAGGGAGGGCATACCCCACACAACGCATCCACACAGGCACAATGTTCTTTGAAATTTAAAGAAAAAATTTATTGAAGATCTGAAAAACAATTCCTAAAAGATTGGCTTTTCCAGAAAACTGTAGCTACACAAGGCATTGCGTCTATCATGTTAAAACGTGCATTAGACACAAATACAAAAACCATGAACAAGCCACCACTCTTCCACAATCTGAGTGAAGATAAAATGCCTAAGGAACAACATGGGTGACTTGCAAAGGATAAGCTCTTTACTTTAAGCACCAATAAAAAATAAAAGGAGCACAAACGGGTGAGTGTGATCAGTTATAAACACTGAATCGAACCTTTGGCACTATAGATCAGAGCATCTGTCATACAGCATCAACACGTATTACAAAAGTGCGTAGTGTCAAAGGAAGAGGACCACCAGCATTCAAAGCAGCTTTGTCAACTAGGCAACAGAACACTCTACAGTATGTCTCTCCGCTGTCCATCAATACACTGGTAGCAACTTTAAAATGATTAAAAAAAAAAAAAAGAAAGAAAAAAGGAGCTGTAACCCCTTTTATTTTCTCTGTTTAAGATCAAACAGAAAACAAACATCAAGTCAGTTATACACTAACATTTTGAAGTACAGCGTGTGTACAAGAGGAGGACTAAGAACAGGAACGTGTCACAGAGACCCACACCAGGCGAAGTGGGCGCCTCACACAGCCTTCCGGTGGTACTCGGGAGGGGCCACTTCATAATCGCTGGCACTGAACAGAGTCGCAGAGTTCTTTGCCAGGTACCTGAAAATAAAATGTTATTCGTTACAAATGAAAAACAAAGATATATTGATCCAGACCTCTTCTCACTTATTACGTGCACAAGCCATACAAAACACTTCCTGACACACACTGTACTGAAACAATCACATCTCAGGTGGCGGCTCACACATCAGGTCACAAACGTAAGGGGGTCCAGCCCACAATGACGCCTCTCACTTCACATCAGGAGTGACGGTCACCTTCAGAAACCAACCTGAGAGCTTCAACTGTCATCTTTTAGGAAAGGTGGTGCTGGCGTTTTCTCTTTAGGTCTTTAAAACTCAATTATGTTAAATATATTCAGAAACTATTAAATGTATTCTGAAATTGACAAACTTGAAGAGAACACAAAAACCAAAGCAACAGAAATGTCAAGGAGTAGGGCCGTTTCATGTCATAAAGAAATTGAGGTAAATCTGTCACTGGTAGAGTGAAGAATAAGACCTGTTTAGATTTCCAGGCTCATGTTGAAATTTTAAATTTATTATAAAATATTGTGTTATTTAAAAAAAAACCTCAATTACAGAAATCTGTAAAGCAGAAATGGAAAACTCTGCCCTTTCCTCCCAGGAATATGCCCAAGAAATGACCCCCATTAAGTATGAGCCACACTTATCTTTCCCAAACACTGAAAACACTTCTCTGCACACGAGTTTATCCACACACACTCTCCACCATAACCTGCCTGGAAATCTCTCTGCATTCCAGCAGGATGAATCTCCAGAAGCCCAACTCTCTAGCGGAAGATTAAGGGTACTGACAAAATCCCCCTTGCCCCCCACAAACACTGTGGGAGACGGTAGAGACCCTCCCCCGCTAGAGGGCCAGCCGGACACGAGGAACTCTGCCAAGATGCTGACCATTTCTGTGTTTCCATGCCACCAGATCCCCAGTGCCCTACCCGTCACCGCTTTGCTCACACCCCCTAGCTGCAAGGCCTCTTCTTTGTGTGTCAAAGGTAGCACCAGGTCCTTTACTGCACACACACCATCGAGCCCCTTCACCTTCATCACATGGAATTTTAAGTATCTGCAGCCAAGCCGTAGCCAGGTGGCTCAGTTGGCTGGAGCACTGTCTCATGCTCCAAAATGTTGCGGGTTCGATACCCTGCCAGAACACATACAAGACTCAACCAACGAATTCCTAAGGAAGTAGAACAAATCTCTCTCCAAAACAAATAATTTTTTAAAAATATTTAGTCAAATTTATCAATCATTTCCTGTTATTAGTTGAGTCTAATTTTCAAAAGACTGTTCTCACTACAAAAACCATAAAAATATTTCCCTACATTTCCCTTCATTATTTTAATAGCTTTTAGTTTTAAACTCGATTCCTCTAGAATTTTGGTGCGTGGCACAGTGTGCATCCAGCTTGGTTTCCTTCCAAAGACTAGCTGCTGTTCCCACTTCCCAGAAACTGCATCACTCCCCCATCGCTGATAAGCCACTCCAACATGTGTGACGCACTGGCATTTCACTTGTTCCATTAACACATCTACTCCTGCACCAACACCATGATTGACTCCAGTTTTGTATTTTAATGCCTAGTGTCAATCTATCAGAGTAATTTTTAGCATACTGTACTGATTAATGTTTTTGATTTCAAGCATACCCTCAGACTTACTTTAGGAAATCATGAAGATAATTCAGTAATAAAGCAAGGCTCTTCTCATCCAGAGGTGTGTAGGCCAGCATCGCTCCAATTCGTACTGGGTAGACAAGACAAGGTAGTCCAAGTCACATCCAAGGCACCGCTAGAGGCATACTTACTTTCATTATGTGAGCAAAAGCCACCATCACCAAGTCCTTCCAACTGCATGACTTTAGAAACTGGACTTTTAGCTCTGGCTGGTGTGGCTCAGTGGATTCAGCACCAGCCCACAAACTGAAATGTTGCCGGTTCGATTCCCAGTCAGGGCACATGCCTGGGCTGCAGGCCAGGTCCCCAGCTGGGGGCATGCAAGAAGCAAGCAATCGATGTACCTCATACACATCCTTGTTTCTCTCCTTCTCTTTCTCCCTCCCTTTCCCTGTCTCTAAAACTAAAGTCCTAAAAAAAAACAAAAGAAACTGGACTTTTAAAAAAAGTTTAATATTTGTCAATTTTAGATTAAAATTCAAATTGGAATCTTTTAGAATATTATTTTTTTTAAGATTTTATTTATTTTTAGAGAGGGAAGGGAGGGAGAGAGAGAAACATCAGTGTGCGGTTGCTAGGGGACATGGCCTGCAACCTAGGCATGTGCCCTGACTGGGAATCGAACCTGTGATGCCTGGTTCACAGCCCCCGCTCAATCCACTGAGCTACACCAGCCAGGGCTAGAATATTATTTTTATGTAATTCCTTGATATCAGTGAGAAAAGATAAAAATAAAGGCCGCTCTGGCTGGCGTAGCTCAGTGGATTGAGCACGGGCTGCGAACCAAAGCATCGCAGGTTTGATTCCCAGTCAGGGCACATGCCTGGGTTGCAGGCCATGGCCCCCAGCAACCACACACTGACGTTTCTCTCTTTCTCCCTCCCTTCCCTCTCTAAAAATAAATAAAATCTTAAAAATACATATATTAAAGGCCCAAAGGAAAAAAGTAAAATTTTGTTTTCTAAATGACATATATTACCAAACAATCTCAGTAGATGTGGCGCTCCATACACCTGGGACATGGGTGCATCAGGGTGGTCCGCGAGGATCTCAGCATACTGCGGCCTCTCAAACTTGTAGAGCAGCTGAGTGCCCAGCATCACGTTAAAGTACTCCTTTATCCCTGCCACGACTTCATTGACAGCATATTCCCTGGTAAATGAGCAAAAATAATTTACTTCCAAAACAGGTCACTGAAAAGAATGCAGAGATGGGGATTAATTCAACCAACATGAGCATAAGGGATTAAGTTCAAGGTCGAACTAATGAGAATAAACTTATACTGAACAGGTCTTTAAAAAAAAAGATTTAACAAGACCCCCAAAAACCAATTTCACAAATAAATTAATGCTGAGGCAGACAACAGCCCTGGGACTAAAAGTGGCCTTTACGTTTTAAAAGAATTGTTTCGTAAGTGGTTTACATGTACATATACATAATAGCTTCAGTTTTTAGCTACATAATGTACTATCTGGCCCTGTAAGAAAAAGTTTGCCAGCCAAATAAATCTGTGTCAAATCAACGAACTTCTAGTCTGATAGTGTTTGACGGTATTGTTTTAAAGTAGGTACATGTTTCGATAATTTATTTGGAAATATTTGAGGGAAAATGTCTTTAAATATTATCCTGAAGTAAATTATACTTCAGGATAATAATATACTGTCATTAATATATGTGCCTCAGTGTGTTAAGTGACGGCCTGCAAAATGAAAGGATGAGGGTTCAATTCCCAGTTAGGGCACATGCCACATGCCTGGGTTGTGGGCCAGGTAGGTCCCCAGCAGGGGGTGCACAAGAGGCAACCATACATCGATCTTTCCCTCCCCCCCCTTCTCTCTAAAAATAAACAAAATCTTTGCAAACTAAATAAATAATTATACTCCAAATGTGTATATGCCTACTTATTATCTGTGTTTCCTCGAGATTTCTTGTAATTTGCATAATCCTCCAGAATGGAATCCACATTCTTCTTGGCAGGAAGATAAAAGAGCTATAAAAACAAAAATGCACACCAATACCAGTATTCTGTATTTTAAAGAAAAATTACTCTGGCAAAGTTTTAAATTTCCTAAAGCCATAATGATAAAAGATCACTCATTACTATTACAAAAAGGAAAGAGCACTGTTCAGCACTTGAAACATCTAATGTGGCTAAGGAACTAAAATTTCAAGTTTACGTAATTTCAACTAAGCAGCCACAGATGGCTGGCGACTGCTGTGTTGGACAGCACAGGCAGGACACTGCTGACCTACTGCACACACACCACCACCACTGCATGTGGGACGCACCCCCCCCCACACGTGCCTCCATGTTATCAACCATTCACTGTGTGCACCACATGCACGACACCCTGTCTGAAGCACTGGCACTTGCTTTTCATCCTCATGTCGGCTCTGAGGTAGGTGCCATTACACCACCATGTGTAAACTAACACATGAACACCTGAGTAGCTCGCCCCACTCACATTGTAAACGGCAGAGCCAAGCTTCCAGCCCCCAGCAGGTCAGCCAAACCCGAACTGGGCTCCACACCGAGCCCACGTCTGCACAGGACTGACCTCTCTCAGTCTCACGAACCTCAAGCAGTCTCTGCCCTTCCACAACCCTGCCCCTGCGCTTGCTTGTAAGAAACAGGCCCACCTGTCCTATGAGTGCCTCATTCTGGCATTTGATGACTGCCCGCAAGGCGTTATGTACCTCACGATATCCTCGTGTCCTGCACATCAGTGGGGTGTCCAACCTGCAGTCCTCAGGCCACATGCAGCTGAGGATGGCTATGAATGCGGCCCAACACAAAACTGTAAATTTATTTAAATCATTACAAAATGTTTTTGTGATTACGTGTCACAATGTATTTAAATGTGTGGCCCAAGACAACTCTTCTTCCAATGTGGCCCAGAGATGCCAAAAGGTTGGACACCCCTGGTGAGGCAGAGAAACTTGAATGGGCTCTGGCTCTGCTGGAGGTCACGAACACCCAGCAGGGCGGCACTGTGTGCTTCCTGTCACAATCCACTAACAGGGACATGTGTGAGGATGTCCCATTTTTTAGTAACAGTGAGACAGGAAATACATGCTTGTCTTTACCAATTTTCAGAATAACGATTCGTGTTCTGGCAACCTCAAAAAAACAAGTTATTTCCACCTTTTAAAAAAATCATTATAAACTTTCATGCATGTACTTTTATTCTTCTCCGAGTCACTCCTTCTGATGATCGAACTGTCTGTCACTCTCTGCAGTGAAGCATTCATCAGCCATACCTCAGTATTCCAATCTATATGGCCTTCTCCTTTGAAAGTGTTTTCCGAACTAGAAGGAATGCACACAGATCGTCACCAGTGCCTCTCTCCAGTACCTGTTTCTGCCGAGTAATGAGGTCCCAGTCATCCACAAGCCACGGTTTCAGTTCCTCAGGGATCTTCACTTTGACTTCAACTCTGTTCATGAATGTTTCCTCCTACATGGGAAAATAGTACTTAAAGATGTCTTTTCTTGCTGAACTCGCTACTCGAAAAGACGGGGCTCTTCCCACCCTCTAGAGGCACTGGGTATAAATTCTTTGACAGACAGGCTGCCAGATTATCATCCCACAAAGCAGAAATGGAAAGACCGTGAAGCCAGCTGCTGGGAAACAGGAATCTTATCAGTGCGATTCAGGGCTGTTTCGTGTCAAGGCAAAAACTCCTTAGCAAATCTCATTTTCTTCTATAAATGAGCACTATTTTAGTGTTTGTCGTACTTTTAGTGTTTTCATTCTTACTGTTGATATTCAGTGACCGTCCCAAACACATCAAGTCACATCTTTAATATACACAAAACTAAATGTACTGACTACTAATGAAATCTTCATTAGCCATTCAAAGGTGCCTGATTTCAGAACACACCACTTTGTAAGTACACCACTGCTTTATAATCCAAGCTCAAAAATGTAAAATGTCAGTTAAAAATTGTAACCCTGCTTTCAGGGTTGTAATTCCTAACTTTGGAAGCTGTAAATATAATAAATTAGAAGACTTTTTATCACATAGTAAGACTTCAACTCAACTCTATTATTAAACCTCCACAGCATCGAATAGGTTTTCACAGTATGTTTATGGGCTTAGTAGTCATCCTGGGACACACCAAGCCATTGACTGTGACCTAACACGTCTACAAAGCAAGCCCTCATTCAGTGTTGTCAGTCAACATATTCTCCGACTTAAGCAAAACCAAGTACAACACAACCAATGTGACCAGAGACAGACTGACGTCAAGTTCCTCCGACAGCTCAGCAATGTCCTAACAAAACAACGGTGAACAAAAAAGATAGTATTTGAGGCCCTCCTACACGGTTCAATACCAAAAAAACATGTGCTCGTGTGCATCTTGTACACAAGCAGACACGGGATGACAAGCTGGGGTCAGGGGTGCAGGATCGAGCAAGGGCACAGTGACAGTCACAAGTCATGTATCTGTGTGTGTACATATAACTTGTATATACATTTATGTACATTTATACACACGTTTCCTGTATCAAAAAAAAGAGGGAACACTTCCATTTCAGTAGTTAACCATGTTAGCAAAGCTTTGGAGACTCACAGTTCCGACCATTTTAATGTGTTATAACGTGAGTAAGACGGAAACTTCTAACACGCTACTCACATGTAAGGAAAAACTCACGTTTTCAACAGTGGGATCTACTCGAGCTCTCTTCTTGCGAGGAGGCTGAGGGGTCTCACTGGTACTGCCGCCATCTCCATTTCCAGGTGCTACAAAAATTTGAGGGTGAGAGAGAGATTCTTAATTACTAAATGAGAAATCCTTAAGAAAAATAATCTCTCATGACACACCCTTCTTTTCATTTGTCCATGATACAGGTGTTACTGAATCTATGTTACAGAATTATATTCCAACCAAAATTTTATCAGCTTTTATGAACAACTCTACATAATACTCACTATGAAGCAAAATTTAGTATTGCCATCTTACATTTCTGAAAAAAGTGATCTTTGGAGTTAGTCACTAAGAATGAAGAACATTAAAATAAATAAATGCTTCCAAGTTTCTCCATGGCAAAAAAAAAATCAGAGTTTAGGTTGGTACCACTATGTACTTATAATAATGATGTGATTCATGAGACCATCAATAAACTTAGGCTCACTCTAAAAGCTTTATAACTTTTAAATTTTAAGTCAATGCAAAATTCAGCATTACACAAGTAAAATAACTTTAACAAAATTAAGATGCTTACTTTTCTGTTTGTTCTTTTTTGTTTTCCTGAAAAGGGGAGGAAAAGGAGAAAGATAAATAACTACTGCTGGTAAAACTGCCTCTGTTTCAATTCCCTTTTATCATGGATACGTTCCTAGAGAAATAAGGCCTTGAATGATAAAAATCAGGCAATTAATAGTTTCCTGCTCAGACACAAGATTTTTATTGATAGTTATTTAAATTCACACCTCCCTCCACATAATATAAAAATCAACCAATATATCCAGAGACTTCCTTCCAATGTTATATTATGAAGTTGTAAGGTTACTATAGTAAGTCACACATACAGTTTATAAAAATTTACACTAGATCCACCAAAGATAAAGTTCCAATTAAAATATTTCCCCCAATTACTTTAATACCAGCATAATTTGACTGGACTTCTAGGTTGTAGGACTTATCTGTTCATTACTCAACTCTCACTGATCCAAATTCTAATTCTCTCCTTTTCAACACCAAATACTCGCATCACTCACATGCAGAACAGGGCGGCACCTCCTGCTTGTCATCTCTCATAGCAACTTGACATGTCCATTTATATGCTGCCAGCAATGAATTACTAGTTTTTATTTTATTCACATTTATTCCTAGAATTCAGATTTGCAAGCCCCATGATGGTGAATTACAGCTAAGTATTCTTACTTTTCCATAGCTTTAAATAATATGTGTATAAATGTTTTTTAACTTATATCTGATTATACACACGAAAATCTGGTCATCTCCGAGTGCAGGGTTTTCCTTTTTTCTGGGGCTAACTTCTGTAACACAGACAGCACTGGTTTCTATGGTTACCATGGACATTTACTTGTCAACACTGGGAACCAAGGGAAACAAAGAGTATTAACACATTCCTTATCTACTCATCCACAGCACAAAATTAAAGAAACATTGACAGCTGATCCCAACTCTACAGAAGAGACGTGCACACAACTATACTTCGGCGAACCTCAGCAGTAGGACGCCTGGACATTCGTCCTCCAGCCCTCCTGCTTGTACTCATGAAATCTGCAGGCTAGTGGTTCGCACTGTGCACCAGATTTCACATAAGCTGCTAGTGTTCTGTTTGTATTCCTGTTTCTAAGCCCTGCAACTATATATTACACAAATTATGAGCTCTGAGAATCAATTTACTCTAAAGGAGAACTAAAGCCCTAAGTCATTCTTAAGAAAAATCGTTTTACTAAATAATTAACCAGAAACAGGCAAAATGCTATCAAAATTCACATGTATTCATCACTGTCTGTTTAGAAAGAATAAGCATCCAAGCTGAAGGACCTAGAGGTCAACAAAGTAAAGGCAGGCCTGGGATTTCCGAGCACGGCTGACCCTGACCAACAGGAGGGGGCAGGTTGAAGGCACCAACCCCTCAGCACACTGGAGAGAGTCCTCAGAGAACTTTTGGCCCCCAGAACTTCATTAGAATCATCTCTCGGTTTCGGAGGAGGACTGCTTCCAGGCCCCCCCACCAGATATCAAAACTCAGCATGCTCACATCCCTTACGTCTTTTAGTCTGTCACTTTTGATCCATTAACAAGGAGCACATGACCAGTAATCATTAACACTACCTGGTCGTAAATAAAAATACTCAAAGGTAAGAATTAAAACAATCTTTCAATGCTTTCTTTTTTTCTTCTGTGAGTTACTATTCCTACGCTGGCCTCAAAGCACAGATGCTGTAGACATGCACCAGTGTGCGAACGCACAGGACTTCTGCACCTCAGCTTCCCACCCAGGCGATCTGATCTTAAGATGAACAAGAAATGACTTTCCTTGTCTATGAGGAGAGGGGGGTAACTGGAAACTTTAACACTGGGTTTCAAGAGATGAATTAAACTAATATAACTTTTTCAGCACTGCTAAAAAAGCAATCTACCCCCTCTGAAACCTCAAAATGTTCTGATAATTCAATCTACGTTTTCAAAAGAAAACATATTACACAAACTTAAAAGAGTTGTGAATATACTTCATGCCACTGAATGATTCACATAATGATTCAGTGGTAAGTGTTGACTATTCTACAGCAATTAAAGGGAGGATTATAAAACCTGCTACGGAAAATTACAGAATATACATTTTTCAAATATAGTTTAAACAACTCAACACTCGAGAACAGAATTCCCATTAGCACTTTCCAAGCTACAACAACATTCCAGTTTCTGTTTTGTTTTCCTTTTTTAAAGATTTTAGTTATTTGTTTTTAGAGAGAGGACAAGAGAGGGAGAGAAACACTGATGTGTGGTTGCTTCTCACACGCCCCCTACTGGGGACCTGGCCAGCAAGGCTCACATGTGCCCTGACTGGGAATCGAACCAGTGACCTTTCAGTTCACAAGCCAGTGCTCAACCCACTGAGCCACACCAGCCAGGACCCATTGTCCACTTTCAATAAATCCTAATACAAAGTAACAGGTATCGAGTTTCAATCTCACTTATAAAACAGTACACAAAATTAAAACAAAGACAAGAGTTTCTTACACTTCAACGTTTTTCTGTTGCAGACCCGCTGTCTTCTTTCCTGGGGCAGCCCCTCTCATCTTCCCCTCTGCATACTGCTCCCTTCAAAAATAATTTCAATTAAGTCATCACAAAGTAAGTACTTATGTAGAAAAATAAATTCTGACAACTTGATTCCATTTTGAAATTTATATTCAAATTGAGGTCCCAAGCCTATACATATTCTTTTACTTCTCAGATGTATTATTTCAATCCCCACCCGTGGCCCTGCACTTCTTGAGAGCACAGGAGAGAAACACTGATCAGTCCCCCGCACACACTCCCGGAACAGGGACAGAGCCTGCTACCCAGGCAAGTGCCCCAACTGGGAGTCAAACCCTCAACCTCTCGCTTTGTAGGATGATGCTCCAACTGACTGAGCCACACCGATCAGGGAGCAAGTCTATACATACCCTGCCACAAACTTTTTAACAACTTAAGAGTAACATCCTTAAAGGACACATGGATAAAAGATAGGGGGAGGGTGGTAATGGGAGGGAGGTAGGGAGGGGGGGTGGGAGGGCTTGATTGGGTGGGAGGTAGGGAGGGGGGGTAGGAGGACTTGAATGG